>JACEIK010008757.1:0-36627 GCA_018107945.1 Datura stramonium
AAAAAAAATTGAATCTAAAATGCCCATGTGTGGGGAGTTCCTATGATAATGTGATGATGAGGGAATAGATGATGAAAAGCATGTTTTCAATCTTACCCGTTATTTTGATGATGTTTTCAAAGAAGGTTAAATAGACCCATGTAGGATGAAGCTTTGTGTAGTGCCCAATGTTGAGTATGAATGCTGATTTTATTGAATTGATTATAATATTTCATTTTGGAGTGAAACCTCCCAAATTAAAATGTTTTCAAATGATTTGAATGGGTTCAATCATGATAAGGTTTTGGGCAAGGTCCTTATATTGATACTTCAACTATGTTGATGATAATGAAGTGATAATTCTAAAGTAGCCTTACCGCATGATTTTGGAGGAAATCCTCCCACTATCTTTGAGCTTGTGGTATGTGTCGTAATAAAGCTTCTCATATGTATGAATTTCATAAATGAGATGTATGTTGTCATTAAGCTTCATTTCGCATGATTTTGAGTCTAAGCATGACTTCATTCTAAGCTTTGTCGAGATAACATTATTGAGCTTCATATTTATATGATGTCTAATGCATGCATGATTTCATAATGAGCTTTGTCAATAGACAATGTTGAGCTTCGTTTCATACAATGTTGAGTTTATGCCTGAATTCATGTTGAACTTCGTACTTATACGATGTAGAGCATTTCATGTTTTGCAAAAAGAGTCTAACACCGAGTGAGCTAAGGGTCGACTACCTTATTCCCCAAAACTATGCGCCAACATAGGATTGATTCTATTATATTGTTGTGACCTCCCTTGTGAGCTATCCCTGGCCTGATTGTCCCTTTGAGCTTGATATCGATATCATGGTATCGTCCATCGCCCTGGCAAGGTTATGGACGGCTCTACCCACTTGTGTGTGATAGTTGGGACCATGTAAGCTCTATCGTGGTATGTCGATTAAGTGAAGAGTCTCCCATTGTCTATATCATTTGAATTTGCATATCCATTACTCACTATCAGAGTTAGCATTTGCTGCTTGGTGAGTCCTCATCCTACGAGGACTAGACTTTTAGTTATTTTGAGCGTACTTTCAGTTTCAGTATTTCTGAGCTAGTTGGATGTGTTGTCTCATCAACTTGTCCAGATTAGAGGCTATTCAGACTTAGACATGTATTCAGCTCAGATGTTTATTCTGTTGTTATGCTAAGCTAGGCTTCAGCTGAGTTACATTTATGTTTCCTTCATGTTTATGGAATGAGATAGTGAATGCTTATGCCATGGGTTAACTTGGGGTCTCTCAGGGTCCCTTGTCCCGTGTCTACGATTCGGGTCCCATCGTGGGTCGTGACACATAGCCATCTAAAACTTTTCACGATCTGCAGTATGGCTCATAGAATCAACCTACGGCTCGTACTGTGACTTGTGACTTAAGCCTATTTTCTGCACTTTCAGGCTATCTTTTTCACATTCTTGATCCAACACCTATTTATCTTGTAACCAAAGAAAAAGTGTCTTATATCCATATAAACATACCTAATTCCATGCTATTTTCTTAGTTTTGAGCGTCAAAAGTGTTGTAAACTCACAGCACATCAAGTCCTCATGACCTGAGGAAGCCAATTTTGGTTCATGTCTCTTTCTCTTATGCCTTTTAGTATCGACTTAGCGAGCTAGTTGGGGGTGTTGTCCCATCAACTCATCGTATGGTTAGAGTCTTTCCAGACAGCTATGTATATATGGTTCGGCATTGTTGACTTATTGTCCATGCTTATGTTTTTTGATATGTAGACTTCCACTTATGTTGTGGTCATGCTTTATTTCTATTTGGTGACGCTCATAATCATGTTGTGTATATGTCATGGGTTATCTGGGATCCATTTGTGGTTCTACGTCCCATGTCTCGGTCCGAGGTCCACGCTCGGGTCATGACAAACTTGGTATCAGAGCATTAGGTTTAAGCATATCCTAAGGTGTCTGAGAGACACTTTAAGTAGATTCTCTTCCATGGGTGTGAAACACGCCATACTTATGGGGAAAGGGATACGAAACATTTTTTGAAACTTCCCTTCATTCATTATTCTATCTCGTGTTGTGAAGTTCAACTCTCTTTATCCTTCTAACTTATGCTATACACGTTTGCAGAAGTATGTCTCCTCCTCAAGTCAATGAAAGAAGAAATAGCAACGTCAATGTCCATGGGACTGGCAATGGAGACGGGCATCAGCCAGCCCCATCAACTCCAAACGATCCTTTGCAGGAGCATGTTGCTCATGCTGAGTTCAAGGATGCTTTTCAAATGTTTGCACAGGCTATGACAATCCAGGTCAACCAGCAGGCGATTGTCCATGTGAATCAAAATGGGAATGCGACAGCGGCTAGAGTACAATACTTCATCACCTGACTTTCATAGGTCAAAGGTGGATGAGGATCCATAGGAGTTTATTAAGGAGGTCCGGAAGATTACCTAGATTATGGGTCTTACAAGAGAGGAGAGTGCAGACTTGGCCTCCTACCAGCTAAGCGGGGTTGCTCATGTATAGTTCTGATAGTGGAAAGAGGGTTGTGGAGTTGGTCCAGTCCCCGTTAGTTAGGATGAGTTTGTTATGACTTTCTTGGATAGATTTTTCCCTCGAGAGTTGAGGGAATCCAATGCGGTGGAGATCATCAACTTGAAGAAAAATGACATGACTGTTTAAGAGTATGTCCTGAAGTTTACTCAGCTATTCAAGTATGCTCCCTAGATGGTTGTCGATCCTAGGGATCATAAGAGCAAGTTCGTGAATGGGATTGCAGATTCCTAGGTCAAGGAGTGCAGGACCTCTATATTGATTAGTAATATATATATCTCCCCACTGATGATATATTCCCAGCAGATAGAGTCGGAACAAATGAAGGAAAGGGAGAGAGAGGCCAAGAGAGCCAAGACTGGGAGCTATGGGTACTCTCAGCAGAGATCCAGTGATGGACATCGCCCTCAGTCCCATCAGAGGTCATCAGCCCCAGCTCCATCATTATCCAGCGTTCCATCTTGACCTCAAGGTGATCAGAGAGGCAGAGCGGCAGGCTCTAGGGGTCAAAGGAGCATGACAGGGGAGCGCATTTTCCCAGCTTGTAGGAAGCGTGGTAAGAACCACCCACGAGAGTGCTTGGTTGACCCATATATTTGCTTCAGGTGTGGGAAGCTCGAGCACATACATAGGGATTGTCCTTTAGCTAGACAGGAAGACGGTAGAGGTCATACCCTAGCCACCACTTCAGCAGCTCCAGCAACTCTCCCATCTCAGTAGGGCACCTCTTCTAGTGCAGCTGGCAGAAAGCGTCAAAATAGGTTCTATGCACGTTAATCCCATCAGCAGAAAGAGTGCTCACCCGATGTGGTCATTGGTATGTTACACGTCTACCATCTTGATTTTTATGCATTGTTATACCCAAGGGTCATATTATCCTTTGTGACTCTTTATGTTGCTATCCATTTCAGTGTTGGTCCAAAAATCCTTTTAGAACCCTTCTCACTCTCTACTCTTGTTAGTGAGTTAGTTTTAGCTCGACGGGTATACAAAAATTGCCGCGTCACAGTTCTTCAGAAGGTCACCTCAATGGAGTTAGATATGACCAATTTCAATGTTATTTTCAGTATATACTGGTTGTACGCTTGTTATGCTTCAGTTAATTGTAGAAACCAATTAGTAGAGTTTCGATTTTCGGGTGAACCAGTCCTTGAGTAGAAAGGTAGTTCAGTTATGCCTGTAGGTCATTTTATTTCCTATCTTAAGGCCAGGAGGATGATCTCCAAGGGTTATGTGTACCATCTATGTTGGGTTAAGGATTCTACATCCGAGATCCCGACTCTTCAGTCAGTCCCAGTTGTATGTGAATATCCGAAAGTCTTCCAAGAGGATCTACCAGGAGTCCCTCCCGAGCAGGAGATTGAATTTGGTATTAACCTTCTCCATGATACGCATCCCATATCCATTCCTCCTTACAGAATGACTCCATCTAAGCTAAAAGAGTTGAAGGAGCAGTTGAAAGATCTCTTGTATAAGGGTTTCATCAGGCCTAGTAAGTCCCCATGGGGTGCTCTAGTTATATTTGTTCGGAAGAAGGATGATCCTCTTAGGATGTGCATTGATTATTGATAGTTTAACAAGGTCACAATTAAGAAAAAGTATCCCCTCCCTAGGATTGATAACTTCTTTGACCAGCTTCAAGGTTCTAGGTGCTTCTCAAAGATACATCTCAGATCTGGTTATCATCAACTCAGAGTTAGGGAGAGTGACCTTCCAAAGACAGCCTTCAGGACTCAGTATGGTCACTATGAGTTTGTAGTTGTCTTTTAGACTAATGAATGTTCTTGCAGCTTTTATGGATTTGATGAATAGGGTATTCAAGAAGTATTTGGATATGTTCTTTATTGTCTTCATAGATGATATCCCCATAACTCTTGAAGTGATTAGGATCATGCTACTCACTTAAGGATTAAGCTACAAACTCTCTAAGACTGCCAGTGGATTGCTAAATTCAGGTGTGAGTTTTAGCTGAACTCAATAGCATTCTTGGGTCATGTGGTGTCTCGTAAGGGTGTGCAAGTAGACTATTAAAAGATAGAAGAGGTGAAGCACTGGCCTAGACCCGTGTGTCTTACTGATATTAGGAGCTTTTTGGGCTTAGTTGGCTACTACAAGAAGTTTATAGAGGGATTTACATCCATTGCAGCACTGTTGACTAAGTTGACCTAGAAGAAGGGAAAGTTTCATTGGTTTGATGCTTGTGAGAGGAGTTTTCAGGAGTTAAATACTCGTCTCACGTCAGCCCCAGTATTGACCAACCGGAGGACACCGATGGTCTCGTTGTGTATTCTGATGCTGCTAGGATTGACCTTGGTTGTGTGTTGATGATGCATGGTAAGGTTATTGCTTATGGCTCGAGACAGCTTGAGACTCATGAAAGGAATTACCCAATGAATAACCTAGAGTTGGCAGCGATGGTGTTTGCCTTGAAGATTTAAAGGCACTATGTTATGCCCCGAAAACCCTAAGATCAGACTGGGGAGTTGAAATAGAGAAAATAAGATTTTCTGCACCAGGTCATAAAACGATTCTTCCTGTGACCCGTAGGGTTGACAACGAGTCATGAAATGACTCGTGGTGAGGTTCTAGACTTAAGTTGGAAAAATTAGGATTTGGATCACCACTGATATGAACACGAGTCGTGGTCAGCCCCACGACACGTTGAGTCAGTCGTGGCCAAGGATGAGGTAAAGGAGGAGGACTTATTGGCAGTGTACCCTATGAATGGTCACCAGGAGTCATGGTCAGGTGCCACGATTCATCAGGTTAGTCGCGGTCAGCAATTGATTAGGATCTTGAGATTTCGGAAAATGGAGGTAACAGAAGGTGACCACGAGTTGTGGTCACCAGTAACGACCTGTGAGGTCCCCCGTGATGAGCCCCAGATGAATTTCGGATAGTGCACACGACGACTGGAGACCACGAGTCATGGTCCTTGGTAACACTCGTCCAGTCCCTCGTGGGGACTTGCAGTCAGTTATTTTCTGCGAATTTAGTAAGGGTTTATCCATAATTCCTATGATCCTAAGGCCTAAACTATGTAGTTTTAAGCCATGAATAGTGAAGTTTAATAGGGTTAAGTTCATTCTAGGCTATTCTTATTCATGCATGCAAGAGTAAAGGTTTATAGAGGTGATCAAGTTCAATTTCTTTCAAGTTTTAAATCAATTATTCCTTGGGCAATCAGAGAAATTATAGAATCAGATTCTCTCAGGTATGTAAGGTTATGAATGGGTGAATTTTTTCACACTTATGCCCAATCCCTCTCTAATTCATGAAAATCTAAATGTTGATCCTATGGGGTTTTAACCCAATGCATGAATTTCCTAAGTTTCTACATGGGTATGATCTAAGTATGTTTCTATTATTGAATTATGATTCTTGGACAAGTTTTACAATGTTTTAAATTATAAATCATGTTTTCAATTTTTCTAAATTATAATACTCATCTATGAGAAGTTCATGAAAGTTTAGATTTATTATGTATGTTCAAGTACGATGAGATATTTATGATGAAAAGCATGTTTTCAAGTTACCATATCTATGATTATGTTTTCAAGTGAATCAAGTATTTTCAAGCATGTTTAAGTATTGGGAAAGCCCATATGTTCAAGTATGATTTATGATTTCAAGTTAATTAGCTTACCACATGGTTTTGGAGTCAAGACGACTCCCAATTATTAAGCTTGTGGTATGGTTTGGAAACAAGGCTCTCATGTGATTTTAGATTTATACATATATGATTATTTAAACCATCCTTTAGACAATGGTCGGCTTCGTTGAAAAGTGAAGGAGAGCATATGCATGTTTTGGGGTAGTGTCTAGCACTTAGAGAGTAGGCTAAGGTTCGATCAACCCTGTGCCTCGAGGTGCGATGCCAACGTAGGTACGATCAGATTATTTTGGGACCTCATGTAGACTTTCCCTGCCCTAAGGTGGCTTCATCTTGATATCGATATCATGGTAGCGTCTTTAGCCCTGGTAAGGCTTTGGACGGCTCTGCCCACTTGAGTGTGATAGTCGGGACCATGTAAGCTCTATTATGGTAAAGTCGGTTATGTGACGAGTCTCTCATTGTTGCTCATGATTTCAATAATGCATGTTATCATTCGTGATATTTATATATGTTCTGAAGTAGGTTTGACCTAATTTACAATTTTACTTATGATTGTCAAATTTCAGCTTTAGGTCATTTGATTGAGTTATGATGTTCGGTTATTTTTAGATCATGATTTGAAAAAATAGCATGCAAGCCCCTACTCTCGAGATTCTTATCTTGATTATGTTTTATGTTATGCATGTTTTAAATGATTTTACTTAATTAAGCGGTTTTACTTACCTTACTTTTTCGGTACATTCCGCGTCGCGATCGCATACTCTATGTTGTATCATTTCATGTCTGACTCCAAATCTTAGAGACCCGGTTAGTCATTAGCCAATTTCGAGTTAGCATCGGCTTCGGTGGTGAGTCCCTCATCTCGAGGGCCATTTCTTACATTTATCCTTGTATTTTCAATTTTGGAACTTATTAAAGGTGTTGGTTGGGGATGTTGTCCCATAAACCCATCAATGTTAAAGAGCTTTCCAAGCGTATGTAGTAATCGGCTTGTCGTGTATGAAGTGAATTCCGGTTTCAATGTTATGTTATGATTAGACTTTACCGCTATGTTATAATGTTAAGTCTTCCATTTTATATTGATTGAGTTAGATGTATGTTCATGCCATGGGTCGATTTGGAGTCTCTGGGGGCTCCTTGTCACTATCTCGTCCAGAGCCTATGTTCGAATTAGTGATAAACTTCATATCGAGCATTAGGTTTTGAAGTGTCTAAGGTGTCACAGAAAGCCACGTTAAGTAGAGTCTTTTTGTAGTGTGACGCGCCACACTTATGATAAGAAGAGGCTACGAGGCGTTTTGGAAGGATTCCCTTCTTTCATGATCTATGTCATGTGGTGAAATGTCTCTCTATCCTTCTAACTCATGTTATTCGCGATTGCGAATCATGCCTCCCACAGAGTGGATGGTAGAAGAAATGGAAATGGAAATGGCCACAAGGATGGCAATGGGGACGGGCACCAACAAGCCCCACCCGCCAGGAGCACCATGTGCCGTAGCCAGATCCATGCGGGTCGGAAGCGGCCATTCGAGATGCTAGCGCGAGGCCTTGATTGCCAAGGTCAGCTAGCAAACGGTAGCGCATGTTCCACATAGAATAGGAATGCGTTGCAACACGAGTCATAGATTTGAGGATGAACCCTTGAGTTCCTTGGGTCAAGGTGGACGATGATCCCCATGAGTTTATTGACAAGATTCGAGGATCGGTCGGGTCATGGGGGTGGCGGAAGAGGAGTGTGCGGTTTGGCCTCGTACCGGTTGAGGGAATTCGCACACATTTTGGTTTTGAGCAGTGGATGGATAGTAGGGAAGTCAAAGCAGACCATTTTATTAGTTGGGATGAGTTTCGTGTCGCTTTCCTAGATTGGTTCTTCCCTTGTAAGATGAGCGAGCTGAAGGAGACCAAGTTCGTGAATCTAAAACAAGGAAAGATGAAAGTGCGGAATATCTTGAGTTCACTCGTCTGTCAATGCACCCGAGTTAGTAGTTGTCCCGGGCGCGAGTGAGAAGGTTTGTTCATGGGGTGGTGGACTATATAGACGAAAGTTGTAGAATCTCCATGCTCCATTAGGATATGGATTTCCCTCGAATAGTTTTGTGTATTGTCCCGCCCACATTGGGAGGCATGACCCAGCATGAGGTATATGCGGGATGCGAGGCGGCCTTCTTGGGCTTATGCGCCACGAACATGCACCGCTCTTCAAATCGAAAACGGCGAGTTATATCTCGAGCACGTAAATAGCCAGTGACAAGGCCTCATAGCTCGCAGCCCAGAAAGAAAATAGCTAACCAACAGCAAGCGGTAAAAAGGGATCCTATGCGGGCCGACAAGACCACCATGTTGTCTAGTTAAAAACGAAAAGGAAATGAAAGTAGCTATACTAGGCCACACCTGACTAACACGTAAAATAAGACATACATGGGCCCACACATTAACAACAAGTTGTGTTGGCCCAAGTTTGTGGTTTGCACGGCTCTAGGAGTGAAAATATTGGTCGGGACAAGGCCCCGAACTAACCATAATTCTATGCAAATAGAAGAAAAATAAACCTCTCTACCACCTAGCAACTCAGAATGAAAGAAGGTGGCTGATGCACTTCAACTACGGAACCGTTGCTAGGAGATTCTGAAGGCTTTGTCGGTCTAAACTGCGGGGAAAGTATGCGGTGCCCACGTAGTTGGGCGTCGTACAATATGCCTTCCACGAATATGTAAGAGCGGTAAACAATGCTGAATAGAGAAGATGATAAAGAGCGGAAGTAAATAATGAGAGGGCGAAATTAACTGTAAGCTTTCTTATCCTTGACACACTTAGCTAACAAAGCACTACACGTATATAAGCTAAGGCGTACAACCATACACTCATAAGTTATAACTAGCGAGCACGAATACAAAAGGAACCTAACCATAGCCCTCATAAGCACGGAAGGTACAAACGACACAGAAAAACCTACGGGTCCCCCGTAAGCCACTGGAAGAGTACTTCAATCGATATACCCCTATCCGATTTCCTATAATTCTACGATGCTTTATAGCCAGCCTACACGGCAAGGTCGCATGCGGGCGGCTGGACTCCTGTAACTATGTCTAATCCCAGGGATGTAGGCCTATGCTTGCGCCCTAGGCTTGGGCTACCGAGGTCAATGATCTTGGAAATCGACATAAAAGAATAGTACGGCCATGGGATGGAATGTAATAAGGCATTGGCCTGAATATAGTCCTTGGGACATCACATAGATCCTTGGAGAAACATCATATATCCCCTCGGGCAACGTCATATAGCCACATGAAGCAATGGCGAGTTGTAACCATGAAGTTGTGGATGCGTAGCTATCTGAGTGAGAGGCAAACCCAATAGATATGTTATACGAAGCCTTAATCTAGCCCGATCAAAGGCGTGTCGGCCTTCTAGGCCCTACTTAGCGACATTGCTCTCTCCCCTAGAATAGTGCGCCATATGCTACACCCAGTAAAGTTTCCAACACATAGATGGCCTATTCGCGTGTTGGTTAAGAGTAATTGAAAGCCATACATGCTAGAAAAGGCCGGGGAAAGAAACCAGGGCCGGCACATCGAACCATCGGAAGGAGCCGGGGCAGAGTCCCCTCCGCGTAAGCGTGTCACGGAGGGGAAGCCTGCGCCCAGCTCAGTGACACGTTGTCCTTGACCAGGCCCAAATATTTAGCCCCACTTCGGTCCATTTCATTATATCGAATAATTTCGAAGCGTGAGAGAAACGGAGGGCGAAGGATATGGATAAATTATCGCTCGATTACCGCGAGTCAACGCGGTCCAAATTCAAATTAACCTCGAATACGAGGTATTCAGCAGCGAGGAGCATTCCTACGGATTTAGTTTCGCGAAATTCGGCGGAAGTAAATCATCGTGCTACGGGATAAGTTAAGTGGAATTGCTCCAAATTAGTGTCCAACGTGCTCCTAGCTTTTAAAGTGAGTATTTCTCCCTTATTTGGACTTTCGAGAAATAGCAAGTTTTGACCGTCTTTCGATAAGCCAAAGTTTGGGCTATAAATATATTCAAAGTAGCGTTTTCTTTCGGAATATTGGTGTATTTAGTATTTAATTGACATATTTGTGAATGCCGGTTGGGAGAAATAGCTACGATCTTGGCCGACTTCGTCCGTTAGTCGGATAACTAGGAGTTAAGGTATGTAAAGAAAGCAGTTCTTGGCAAATTAGTAACTTTAGCCTAGTATAATCCATTAAGCTTCAAGTAATAGAATTCTCGGAGTTGAAAAATGAGTTTTGAGCGGTTCGGTAAACTTTGTCTTGCGTTGTTATATCGTATTTAGTTGGCAGTAGCGGCGCAAATGGCGAGAGTTATCATTTTAGACTCAGTACTTAGCCAGTATGTGTTTAGAAAGCATGTTTTAGAAGTGTCTGACATACATTCGGGAATAAAAGTTAGTAAGTAAAATCGAGGCAGACGGAGGATAGTAACTTGGCTACGGTATAGCCATACGGAGCGAGATGATATCTTGGCTACGGACTAGCCGTGCAGTCGAGATAGTACCTTGGCTACAGTTAGCCATGCGGTCGGATGAATTCTGGGATTCGGTATAAAGTAGTATGAGAATCGTATAACATAGAAAGAGTTCGAGAATAAGGAATCGGGAATTTAGATAGTATTTTTCGAGTTAAACATGCTTGCTATATATGTGATTATTGATTGTTGAGACTTGATTGTTTCGTGAGGCACCTTATGGCGTCTACGCGTTACACAGGTTGTGCTTGTGTCGCCAGGCGGGTGGGTTTGCGTCCTCCAAGGAGTGGCTGCCTTCCCAATTGGACAAAGATGGGATGAAGCTTTCCCCATATCGGGGCGTCGGCATTACAGTGCAGTTGCCTGTTGTGCGCGTACGCCCGAGAAAAAGATTCGAGATCTGATTACGATTCTACAGATACAGTTTAGGAGTCCTCCGGACTTATACACGATTATTTATATCGGCGGCTATTGCTCGGCGGAGACCCGAAGCGCGAGAGGTGCTCGTAGTTAGCCGAGATGAAGTGGAGTGATTTATTTTTGGTTGGTTTTAACTTAGGAGTAGGTATATAGATTGTTTGCTTGGTTGGCACCATCCAGGTTTATAGGCGGTTGGTATTGGTTCTTGCTTGCTATATATATGTATTTATGTGGTATATATTAGTTAATAAACAGCGGAGTTGCTGCGTCGGCAGGTACGCTCCTGCCCTATCAGGTACGAAAAAGCACGATTCGGTTCGTATCGGTTCTTTACATATTCGGTTATCTCCTGCTATTGAGAATTTAGTTATGTTATTTGTATTCGGTTGTATTCGGTTGCTTTGCATACTCGGTACAGTGGTACTAACGCCCATTAGTTTATTTGCATTACCCACTGCCCAGGTACTCCCACGAGACGAGAGCGATCCCAGCGATTCCATCCCGGCTATAGAGTCATCGGCTCTTTGTCATCCGGAGGATATTCGGGGAGTGTAGTTTATTTTCTTTTGTTGCTGGTATTGGGTAAAATTAGGGACCTGTCCCAGGATCATTTTGCTCGGTACTCATAGAGGGCTTGCAGTTGTATATATACATCCATGTGGTTAGTTATTGCGGTCGTGTGATGTCGTGCGTTGTGTTTATTTGTTTAGCATTATTGAATATGTTAGTAGTGTGGGGCCATAGTACGTATTAGTGGTGACCTTGCGGTCATGTAGATACTCTGATTATTTCTTATGTTGAGTCACGAGATGACTGGAACGCGTTGTGGCACTTGTCGGCACGCAAACTCCCCTATGAGATATAGGATTATGGTTAGGCTAGAAGTTTATATGTAGGTGGCTAGACGATCGGCGGAGAGCTGTATTTGAACGTTATATAGCCCATTGTTCCCAGAAATACGAGATAGAGCTAGCCGGGCACCGATATTGCTTAGGCTCACTAGTTAACAGTTCAGATCCTACTAGGGCACCGGGGCAGTCATACCCACCAAGGCGGGGCGTGACGGTATAGCTGCTAGCAAGCACACCCGGTGTGTACACAGTAATACGATCGAGAGGATCCTAATAGTGATTATAATCTCTAATGGCCTAACCGGATAGGGAGAGGTCTTGAGTAGCCTAAACAATAGTAAGACTGTTATGTTGGATGATTATAGCTCATAAACAAGCGTAGGGTCACAAATGACCAATTGCTTAGTTCCCTTACTTAGAACAAGCTGTAAGGCTACCTGGTGAGCATGCTCTGGCTTGATCGGCCCCTAAACTCCCACAGGCAATTTACCATAATCCTTATCACGAAGATAATATTGTACTAACATATTTCTAGTCCCTTAGACCTTCTTGGTCTATTCGGTTTCATATGCCTTCTACGGGTGATTCTTAACCTCGTAGGTAAGTTTTATCTATACTTACCCATTCTAAACCTTTGCACTTGATATATTGGCCAGACGGGCGGGGTGTTGGCCCCACATCTTAGTACTAATGAGGGTCCCTCCCCCGTAGGGTATCAACTAATCTCTCGGGATCGTATCAACTAGAATGGTGTCTACGGCGATGCGACACGCTAAGTCAGCGAGATCTAACGGTTGTTGACATTAGCTAACTATATGATAGGAAGCCCTCCACTCACTAGGAAACTCTAGTGCCACTAACTCTAGGGTAAGACTATTCTATCCAATATTCTAGCTCTGGAGGCGTCAAAATACGCCAATGGCCTCCCAGGTGAGTTTACTAACAATACGGGCGCCAAGCGAGCCAATTATATCGCCTAAGTGACTTGCGCCTATGTTCAACCTGCTAACTCGAAGCCCAATAACTATCCACTAGCTAAGGCCTAGGGTTGACAATAAAACATCCAATTCTAGTAACACGGTGAGCGAGAGAATAGAAGTTTCTATGGCGGCTTCTAGCTTGAATCACATAACATATTCTTTCCAGATGTGAAATACTGCGATATATTCTTTATATGTTTTTCTAGAAACTAACCCATGACATATATAATCGTAATCTGTTTGTATGACTAATCGACATACACGATCCTTATGTATACTAGCGGCTAATTACAACATATAGGATCATTATCTACATTAAGACATAGGTTGTATCATTATATGACGAGAATAACTTGCCAAAGGAATAAGCCTTAACATACACCGAATGTCGATTCTCGTTTAGCTGGCGAGTTTCAACTTGTATACGGTTCCTTCCAACTACAATCCTCATATTGAGATAATGGGGCTAATTTAAATCTTAAATTCGGCAAATAACAATAATCTTCGATAATAATATTAACTATAATTAAACTCTAAGTAACTCGGCCAAAAACCTATAATTTCTGAGAGTTTTAGAAGGGAGAAGTACAGCCTAATGGCTGTGGCCGTTTAGGATTCAATTTGGAGGATGAGTGTGACGACTTTTACTCGGCGGAGTTTCGATTTTCAAGCGAATTTTCAAGAACTAAATCCATATTTAATGCTTAGGTAGGATAGAACTTGTTACCCAAAGTTAATTCACATTTGGACGGCGTTTAGTGGCGTAGTCAGATGAAAACACGAAAGAACATTGCGTTTTCTTTTTATTTGAAGGAGTATATGAAAATGAATTCAAATTTGAGCTAAAGTTATATATATACATGTGCGAGGGTGGGTGGGGGCGCCTCGCGCCAACTAAGCGCCACAATGCCCCCATGCCACGTCTCATACAAAGCAGACAGCCGAGCTGGCATGTCGCGGCCGTGCACTACAGGGCCGCGCATCATGCCCGGCCCCTCATGGCCTAGCCTCGCCCAACCTTACGAGGCTCTTCCACACATGTCGAGCTCTTCTTAATCATCACAAATCCATGCGTAAACACTAACCATTGACATTTTACGGGGTGTAACATCACTCCCCACCAGAACATTCATCCTCGAATGTCATTTCGGAAAGCAGAAGTTAACTTTTTCAACCCATATTTGAAAAATTCATGAGTCTCTATGTAATATGTACTATGCAGGCCTTGAAAAGTCCAACATAGGCGCCTCACGGGGCGCTATACAGCTATTTCACAACGAGTAGCTAAGCGAGCGTGTGATAACATAAATGGTAAAATAATAATTGAATAACAACATCACCTTAATTGCATAATTTTGAATCAATCTAGAGCAGTGAGATATCTAGACCTCGTATTTGTCCTCGGCTTGTAGTCGTTCTTCTTTATTCTTGTTCCTCCATAGTACTTTAGAGGCTACATCTTTAATTCTTAACCTACGAACTTTTCGTCTAGTATGGCAAGTGGAATCTCTTTGTAGGCTAAATCCTCGGTAATCTGAGCGTCCCTCAAGCTGGCACAACTTCGGGATGGGTCAGTATACATTTCGCAACATTGACATGTGAAAGACTAGATGGACCGATTCTAACTTTGAAGGCAATTCCGGCTCATATGACATGGCTTATCCTTCGGAGGATCCGATACGGGCCAATAAACTGAGGCTAAGCTTGCCCCTCTTATCCGACCTCGTAATGCTCTTTGTTGGCAAGGTTTTAGGAATACTTGATCCTACTTCAATCCTTAACTACCTACACCACATTAGGTAAGACTTCCTAACGACTACGAACTGCTTGGTACCTATTTTAAGTAAGTATAACTCTTTATCTGAGCGGTAGTATGCCTGGATTTCCTTCTCCTAACTTACCTACTTGAGATCATCATATAGGGGCATGCACTTCTACCCCGATGCACTTTCGGGCATCTAAGTTTTGTATTGCTTTGCTAAGCCATTTTGAGACAAGTCGTACTCAACAACATACATCCCAACATAGTTCTAAAAGCCTTTCCAAACCTAGTTGTGAGTCTTTTTGTTGGAAGTTAATGAACCTTTGAGACACTATATAAGCTTAGAAATGTTTCTTTAGTATTCAATTCAACATAGTCTTTTAGCTGAAATATAACTCTTTCCGACAAGAAATAAGTTAATATCATTAGCCTTTCAACAATGACCCAATTGGGTCACATTTACACACAGTATGAATTAACATTGTAACTATGATACAGTGACTCTTCTAAACATAGGCACGACTATCTACTAAATTAACTGGTCAGTTTCTATTGCCCAGCCTTCCCTCGTTGGTCTTTGGAGCCTGTGCTCTGACTCAACAATATTTTCCCTCTTCCCATGCCATGTTGAGTCTCTTTTTCACAACCTGATATGTTTTGTTAAACTCTGGGTGGAGGAGTAACGGACATAGTGCACCTTAGCCATAGTTTGTTAGCAGTCACCTTACACCTTTGGAGCGCGATCGACCTCTAGGTCTCATGACTCCGCCTTTGTTATCTTCGGGGCCAATAACTTCCTACGGGGCCTTGTCTTTAATTTGTACTAGGTTAGAGTCTCTGTGTTGCCACTCCTTTACCTCCTTGTGGTGGTTGATATTACGACATTCTAGGTTATAACCTCACTTTATCTCTTAGCTATTCGGCTAATGCTTATTTCTCGACATTCAGTCATACCACAACTTTGTTTCCAATCTACTTCAACACAGGTGATTTTGTTTTCCTCACAGAATTAGATACTCGTGCCTTTCCCCTTTCTTTCTTAGGTCGAGATCTAGGTTTGAGTGCCCTCGCCTTATCTTTGTCAAAAATATTACTAGCCCCGAAGCCTACCAACTTTTTGTATCCTTCGGCCACACTCAAGCCTATTTAGTTCATATGATCTCTACGTCGCTGACATAGCAAACTAGGTCAGTAGCCATTATCTTGCGGTTATGCCCTACCATCGTTAGCGTGTTGCGTAGAATCGGCCTTTTCTGACACGAGCTTTACTATTCTTTGAGGTTTTATCGATAGACTCTCTCGCCCGCACTTGAATGTTCTTGCCCAGTCTTATCCGCCCTACGATTTATTACTGTAAAGGTCTAGATAACTTTGTAAACATTAAGGGTCTCCGCACTTTCTAATCTTTCTCGGGATCACGGTCGGCACCCCCACTTACTATCGTTCTGGACAACATGGCATTGATACTTAAGCTACATTATCTTTTGAAGGAAGATATTAGGGAAGTGAAATAGTGACCTATCATTCCATAGTGGGGTTAAAGCATGAAATTTAACAACCCTAAAGGCGGAGGTACAACCTCGCACACTTTCCTTCGCATAATGCAGTATCCCAGAGCATTAAGCTTATTGCCCCTGCTAATTACGAATGTTTACTAGTAAGCTAACTCATATATACTATACTCACGTACCTCCTATTTTTGAAATTTGAAGAAGAAAAGGCTGGAGACTATGCTGGCATGTCTGTTACCTTCTGAGATTCACAGTATCTGGGAGGATCTTTGAGGAGATTAAAACTGCTTAAATCCCTAGGCTAATTATCTCTCCCAAGCTGTGGCGCCTCACTTCATTTACCCTTTCCTGTTGCTATAACTAACTTGTAGAGTAGTGAAGTTTGACTTATATCAAACGTTACTCTACCTGAACATAACAATAAAAGCTTAGGAACTCAACCTAAACAACTCCGCTCACATAGCACGTCACGAAAAGAAGGAGGGGTAACACATTACTATCATTCCTCGCCTCCTTCTTATAGAATATGGTGCACAACACATTTATAAACAAGACTCTACTAGACATTGCTTGCGAGACTCCCTAGAGATCTGACTGCTCGTGCAGTTTGTGACATCCACCTTGAGAGGTATGGGCGCACACAGTGCCATCTTGGGATCACGAACTAACATGGGCGAGACTTATACACTTTTGGTGAATCGGCTCTTCAAATCAGAAAACAACGAGCTATATCTCGGTTGTAAACACTAGCCTCCGGCCGACAAGGCCGCATAGCTACTTGTAAAAAGAAAACGGCTAACCAACAACAAGCGGTAAAAAGGGATCCTATGCGAAGCCCTTGATACCACCATGTTGTCTAGTTAAAGCGAAAAAGTAGCGGCTATCTTGGACCCCCTACGTCCAACACATAAATACGACATACATGGGCGCACATGGCCAACAACAAACCGGCGGGCGTGGTTGCAACCTCATGGAGTGAAAATATTGAGTGAGAACGGAGACCCCCCAACCTACCCAAATTCTATACAAAATGGAAGACAAGTAAACCTCTACCACTGGAAACCCCGAATGAAAGGAGTTGTCCGGTCTTCTAACTCACGAATAGTTTGCATAGGAGATCCTAAAACCTATCTATCTAAATCTGCGAGGCAAGTATGCGGCACCATACGATTGGGCGTTAGTAAAATATGTACACTAAATATGTAAGAGCGATAAACAAGGGTGAATAGAAGGCGATAAAGAACTAGAAGTAAATAACAAGAGGGAATGAAATTAACTTTATAAGCTTTCTTATCCTTAACTTGCATCTAAAAAAGAACTACACGTATATGAACTAAGATTGTATAACCATACACTCATAAAGTATGATTAATGACAAGAATACAAACAAAAATCTAACTTGGCCCCCATAATCTGGAAGGTATAAGAAACAGAAATGGCCTATCAGGGGACCCCATAAGCCACTGGCAGTACACTTCAATCTATATGCTCCTATCCGATTCTATAATTCTCTTGGTCTTTATGCTTGACCTACTGCGGCACGGGTCGCATACGAGCCGTGGACTCTAATGGCGTGGCGAGCACAGTGGGCTCCTATAACTAACCTAGACACCGAGGCTCGATGAGGGTCGATGATCTTGATATGGCATAAAATATTAGTCCATCCATGGAATGGTACATGTAAGGCCTTGGCCTAAAATAGTCCACCAGGACATCACGCAGCTCCTTGGAGCAACATCATATAGCCTGCAGGAAACATCGTATAGCCCCGTGCGATAGCCACGATTAGCAACCTGAAATTGTGGATGGAAAGGCTATCACAAGTGAAACTGGCCAGATATTCCTATGCGAAGCCTCGAAATCTAGCCACTCAAAGGCGTATACGGCCTTTTGTGCCTAACGTAATAGTTGCTCGCCCCCTAGAATAGTCTATATAGTTGTTAGCGGGCACACCCCTGTACATGTACGATTAGAGAATCTGATAGTGATCATAATCTCTAATGGTCTAGGCAGGATGAGGCGAGGTCTAAATTGGCCTAAGCAATAGTCTAAATGTTATGTTCGAGATGAATATAGTTCATAAACAATTGTAGGGTCACGGACGACCAAATTGCTTAGTTCCACTTTGCCTAGAACAAGTTTGTAAGGCTACTACTTACTTAGGGATTGCTGCGAGCGGTCAGCCTAAGCTCCACACGGGCATTTTACCATAATCCTTAGCACGAGTATGCACTCATGCTAAATAGTTCTAGTCCCTTGGACCTTAACTTGGTCTATTCGGATTTAATATGCCTTCTGCAGATTCTTAACTAGTAGGTCGTTTTATCTATACTTAGTCGTTCCCAGACCTTTGCACTGACATCTTATCGGAAACGGAGCGGGCGGGTGGCCCCACATCTTACTAATGATAAAGGTCTCCCCATGTAGGAGTATCCACTAATCTCTCAGGCTCGTATCAACTTGAATGGTGTCCTAAGCGGCGAGTACCGTAAACGCTAAGTGATTGAAACTGAGTCATTGACCTAAGCTAACTATATGACGGGATAACCCTCGACTCACTAGGCAACTCTTGGGTCCCACTAACTCCCGAGGGGTAAGACTATTCTATCCAATATTACGGCTCTAGAGGCATCAAGAATATTCTAATAGCCTTAGGGCTGGTTACTAACTGTCTGGGCGCCAAAGCGGTAGTTATATCGCCTAGATGCGCCTATCTTTGACAAACACCTTTCGAGCCCAAATAAGTATCCATGAGCTTCTAAGGCCTAGGGCCCGAGCAATAAAATATCCAATTCTGCTAACACGATTGAGCTGAAAGAACGAGAAGAGTTTCTATGATGCTTCTAGCGTGAGACACACTTAACTATTCTTTCCTGACAAGTGATACTGCAATATATTCTTTATATATGTTTTCTAGCATCTAACCACAACATATATAATTGTAATCTACTAATAAACGGCTAATCATGGCATACCTGATCCTTATGTACTAACGGCGGCCTAATTACAACATATAGGATCATTATCTACATTCAAGGTACTTGGTGGTATCACTATGACGAGAATAACTTACGAGAAGGAATAAGCCTTAACATACCTCAAATATCGATTATCGTTTAGCGAGAGGTTTCAACATGAGAAGCTTTTCCTTTCAGCACACAAATCCCGTGTTTAGAGAATAGGGCTAATTTCAATACCAAATTCAACAAATACTTATTAACATTCGCAAATAATATTAACAATAATTGACTCCAAATAACTCGGCTAAAAACCTATAATTTCTCGAGAGTTTAGAAGAGAGTAGACACCTTACCTGATGCTTGTGACCGTTTAAGATTAAATTTGGAGAAATTTTGTGACTTTTACTTGGTGAGTTCCAGATTCTTGAGAGCAAATTTCAAAAAATAACTCCATAGTTATGCTTTCTGTAGGCCTAGAACTTGTTTCCCGAAGTTAATTCCCACGTTTGGACGGCGTTTGGTAATGTCGGATGAAAACACAAAGAAGATTGCGTGCACCTTTGTTTCTTGCCGAGAAAAGTATATGCAAAGAATTAAAATTGAGCTAAAGGAGTATATATACATGTACGGGGGGTGGGTTTGGGGCACCTCGCTCCGGCTAAGGCGAGCACAATATACGATGCCGCGCCGCACCTCATAAAGCGGCGGGCACAGCGCCTGGCCGGCACAGTGCCTTTACCGGTGCGGCGCGTCGCGCTAGCCTCGCGAGCGCCCAGAGCTATTCTGAAGACTCTTTCCACATGCATGAGCTCTTCTCACTTGTCACTAATCCATGCGTATGCCTACTAATTATTGATATTTTGCTTGGGTGTAACATATGCCAGCCCGAGATGGAGGTTGCGCATTTGAGGGAGAGAGTGGCCAAGATGGCGGGACCAGGTACTTCTTATAGGTTCTCTGGCCAGGGACGAGGTTGTGAGCATCAGAGAGAGTACCACCATAGATCTTCGAGCCTAGCATCTTCGATTATGAAGTGTTCCATCAGGCAACCTAGGCACGACCGGAAACGAACGATAGGCTCGCGGATTCCCGGCATCCGGTTTGCGACGAGGTTTGGTCGGAGGAACACGGCTAAGTATTTAAGCGAGTCTGAGTGCTTCTTCGGGTGCGGGAAGTCCGGACACATGCTTAGGGACTGTCCAGCAGCCAAACAAGGTCATGATAAGGGTCGAGGCCCAACTTCTAGTTCGGCCAGATCCATGACCCTCCCCATATCGGCGAGGCACATCTACTAGCACATGTGGCGGTCGGCGCGAGAATAACCCATGCCTTAGTATCACACGCGGGGGAGAGCGGCGAGTGCTCCTTTAGATGTAGTCACGAGTATGTTGCGAGTTTTCCATCGTGATGTGTATTCTTTGTTAGATCCGGGGGGCTACCTTGTATTTTCGATGCCCTATGTGGCTAGTAGTTTGATTCGATCCTGAAATCTTGTTAAAACCCTTGAGGTCTCTACTCAGTAGGTGATTCGATTGTAGCTAGACGGGTGTATAGAAGTTTCAGGCCACAATCATTCGAAAGTCATCTCGTGATTTAGTAGAGTTATCCATGATCGATTTTGATGTTATCCTCCATGGATTGGCTATTTGCATGTTATGATCGAGTTAATTATAGAACTTAGACGTGGGGTTACATTTCGGGTGAGCCGGTCATAGAATGGAAGGGTAGTTGGTTGTGCTGTAGGTCATTTCATTTTCTATCTTAAGGCCGGAAAAGATGATCTCTAGGTTTGCGTGGACCATTTAGTTAGGGTTAAGGGTGACAGTCTAAGACCCCAGACCCTATCCATTCAGTCCCGAGTAGTATGTGAGTATCCATAAGTCTTCCCGAGATGATCTCTAGAATCCTCCAGGCGGGAGATTGATTTTGGTATTAACCTTCTTCCCGATACGCAGCACATCTATTCCTCCTTATAAATGGCTCCAACCTAGCTAAAAAGGAGTTGAAGGAGCGGTTAAAAAGACCTTTAGATAAGGGATTCATCGGATCGGGCAAATCTGTAGGGTGCACAGATTCTCTTTATCGAAGAAGGATGGTTCTCTTCGTATGTGTACTGATTATCAATTGAATAAGATCACAGTCAAGAATAGGTATCCTCTACCGAGTTGATGATATTTTTACCGGCCCCGGGGTGCTATGTGCTTTTCAAAGATAGATCTGAGGTTCGGATACCATCAACTCGGGGTTCGGGAGGGTGACGTCCCGAGGCGGCCTTTTTAGAACTCGGTATGATCATTAAGAGTTTGTAGTTATGCCTTTTGTCCTAATGAATTCTCTGGATTTTATGGATTTGATGAACAAGGTGTTCAATCCCATATTTGGATATGTTAGGCCGTGTTTATTGATGATATCTGATATACTCTTGGAGTGAAGGTATCTTGCTCATTTTGAGGGTGGTGCTACTGAGACTCTCAAGGATCGCCAAATATTTGCTAAATTCAGTAAGTGTGAGTTTTGGTTGAACTCGGTGGCATTTTTGGTCCATGTGGTGTCTAGTGAGGGTGTTGGTGGACTCTCAAGATCGAAGCGGTGAAGAATTGGCCTGAACTGAGTAGTCCTTCGGATATCGAGGGCTTCTTGAAGCAGGCGCTGCTATCGGAGGTTTTAGGGATTTTTATCTATTGCGGCACCATTAACCAAAATTGACCCCAGAAAGAAAGTGAAATTCCAATGGACGAATTTTTGTGAAAGGAGCTTCGGAGTTAAAAGACTTCGACTTACCTCGGCTTAGGTGTTAACCCTGCCCAAGGTACCGATGGGTTTGTGGTGTATTGTGGTGCTTCTAGAATCGACCTTGGTTGTGTATTGATGCGGCATGGTAAGGTTACATAGCCTATGCTTCCAAGCGTGAAGGTGCATGAAAGGAATTACCCGACCCATAATCTTGAATTTGGTGGCGGTGGCATTTGTATTAAATATTTGGAGACACTATTTGTACAAGGTTCATGTAGATGTGTTTACGGACCACGAGCTTACAATATGCATTTACTCGGAAGGACCTAAATCGGTGGCAAATAAGGTGGTTGGAACTACTCAAGGATTATGATATGAGTGTCCTCTACCATCTAGGAGTAAGGAAAATGTGGTGGTAGATACACTTAGTAAACTCTCTTTGGAGAGTGTGTCCCATGTAGATGAGGGAAAGAAGGAGTTGGTGAAGATGTGCATGACTTGCATGATTGGGAGTTCATTTGGTTGACTCAGTTGATGGTGGTGACTATAGTTCATAAATGGGTGAGAATCATCCTCGGTGAGTGATGTGAAATCTAGACAAGACGAGGACCTTATTTTGGTAAGGTTAAAGAAAGCTGTTGAGAATCGGGAAGGTGAGGTCTTCTCCAAGGGAAGATGGTGTGCTTCGATATCGGGGTTGCTTGTGTGTCTCGAACGTTGAAGATTTAAGAAGTCAAATGTTGTGACCTCACATTTCTAGATATTCGATACATCCAGGTGACACCAAGATGTATCTTGACCTACGGTAAGTCTATTGGTGGAATGGCATGAAGAAGGACATCGCAAAATTTGCAGCTAAGTGTCCAATTGTCAACGAAGTGAGTTGAGCATCGAGGCCCAGGAGAGGTGGCGCTTGGGACATTAGTATCCCCACTTGGAGGAAGAAATCAATATGGACTTCATCACAAATTTGCCCCTCGTACCTTGGCAATATAGCTCCATTTGGGTTGTTGTGAGCAGATTGATAAAACTCCCATTTATTCTTCGATCAAACCTCTTATTCGACAGAGGAGAGTGTACCAATATACATTCAAAATAGTTCGATTATAGTGCCTTATCCATCACCATCAGACAAAAGTTACTCAGTTTTTCTCAGTTGAAAATGGTTCAAAAAGGACTTGGTACTCGAGGTCAAGCTCAGTACAACATTTCATTTGCAAGCCGATAGTCGGGCGGCGAATTTATTCAAACTCTCGAGAAATGTTGAGCGTGTGTGATTAACTTCAACCGGTAGTTAGGCTAATCATTGCCTCTGTGAGTTCATACAATAACGGCTACCATTCCAGCCATTCGAATGTATCTGTTTGAGGCTCTACAGGTTGGAGATGTAGATCGCCTATTAGTTGCTGATGTTGGTGAATCTGCGATGATAGGACCGATTCGATCCATGAGCTATGAAAGTTCGGTTCATTGGGGACGGTTGAAAACAGCTCAAAGCCGCCAAAAGTCTTATGCGTATGTGAGAGAGGAGAGAACTCAAGTTCGAAGTGGATGATTGGGTGTTTGAAGGAGTCTCCCATGAGAGGGTGACGAGGTTGGAAGAAAGGAAACTTCGATCCATTGTTATTTTGGCATAAATCTTTGGATTGTGAAATGGGTTGGCAAGGTAGCGTATAGGGTGGATTTTCCCTTAGAATTAGCTTCGGTCTATCAGGTTTTCCATATCGCTCCTAAAAAGAAGTGTTTAGGAGATCAGCTCTAGTTATTCACGGTGAAACAGCGTTGGTGTGAAAGACATCCTTAGTTATAAAGAGGTTAGATGGAAATAATGGATCGTCGAGTTCGAAGGCTAAGGAACAAAGTAGCTTAAGTTAAAGTTTTATGGATAAATCGGCATGTTGAGGGAGCTACGTGGGAAGCGGAAGCGGATATGATGGCTAGATACCCACATTTATTCCCTCTGGCGAGTTTCTTCTTGAGGTATCGAGTTTTCCCTAAAACTCTATTCGGTTCATGTTTGCTTCATGTGCGGTTTATTTCATGTAAATGGATGTATGTATAATTCATGAATTCGGTTGAGTCATGTAGTTTAAATCGGAGTTAGTCATTAAGATAGTTTTATTTCATACGATCGATGTTTGAATATGATGATTGCATTTCTCTAATTTTCGGTATGATTTTCAACATTCGGGGATGAATGTCCCCAAGGCTCGCGTAGCCTGACGTTGGGCACGCCAATGGCTGGCGTGGCACGCTGAGTAGCCTGAGCAGCCCCTCTCGCTGCAACTTCTTTTCCATCTTCCTTGCAATGCTCTTCAACTTCTTTCTTAGCCATTCACCATCATATTTAGTCCTCCTAAGCATTTAAACCTACGAAAAGAAAAGACTAATCATGTCGGTTAGTGCATACCAAAAAATATTCAAAATCATATGAGAATGTAATTGATTAGATTGAAAAACTTGACTAAATTAAGTTGTAAAATAGCACTTGGGCACGTAATTATGCCCAAGATCACTACCCCACACTTAAATCCTTGTTCTTCCTCGAACAACTCTTTTACATCTCATGCACATGAAGACTCACACATAACTAATTGAAGAAATACAATTCAAGCTAAGGCTACAACGATTGTTTTAGATAGTAAGTTAAAAATAGAGCAAAGATATAACCACTAAAATCACATATAACTACTTTAAGACTTCCTAGCCTCAAGAATCGACTATCAAACTCAACAAACCCATGCAAATTAACCAACCAAGAAATTCGACATAAATTTTATCATGCATCAAACATGTGCCCTCGCACAAGAGAATTACCCATTTTCGCTCATATGTTTTCAAATTATAACATGCATGGGTATATGAATAAGAAATACTCCTCGATCTCTCAAAAAAAGTTCACATGCAACATGTATAATGTATTAACCCATAAGCTTGCCTTTTAGTGTTTTACTCCACAATTTAAGGATGTCTGAACGTAAGAGATCGAATAGGACTTGATTTGGGTTGTAATGTAAGCTAAGGACGGAGTAGGTAGTGATACACTAATAATAGTGACTAGCTTCCCTAAGTGCTTTAATACATCACATTTTGATCACGAATATCTATCCTTTCACTTCACCTTTATTCTTTTCAACTCCATTTTTTTATTTTAGATTTCATTAGGGCATACTTAAGCTATTAGTAGGGTAATTAAGCAATTTTTTTGCTCTTTTCTTCTCCTTACTAACTCTTATTCAATTTTTAAACAAAGTGCACCTCTAGTGTTTTCTTTAACTCCCACAACAACTATTTTCCTCTTCTTCCAACTCCTCACTCCCTTAACTCTCTTTTGCAATTTCACATAAACATAGTTGGATCAAATTCAAGGCTATTGAAAAGAAGGGGTTAAGCTCATGTTATGGCTATTAAAGGCAGAGCTAAGGGCTCAATGGGGCTTACTAGGATTAGATATTCAAGGTACGTAAAGTTAGGGATAAAAATTTGGCTCATTCAAATAAATGCCTAAATAAATCTCCTATAGTAGACATCCCTCGTTTCATTTTGTATTACACACCGGGGCAAGTTCTAGACACTACACAGTGGGGATGGACTATTCAAAATCCTTACACTTACAGCACATGCTCAATTCAAGACAAATTTAGCAAACTCTTAACTCAGCTAATAACAAGAATGCAAAATTGACTTTAAGCATTTCGAGTCACATTGAGAGCCTAGGTGTCTCGAATAGAGTTGCATACAAATTTCTTACATGCTTCAAAATTAACAACACTTTCATCTCACAATCATGTATAGCACATAACAAGAACATCAAATATCAATCAGCTAAGGGTTCAGTAAGCTATGACTAACTTTTCCCTCAAGATGGTAGTCATCCATGTTATCATCGGAAAAGTCCACAACTATGACTAATAACGGCTATGCAAGACAAAGAAAAATTTTATTCATCGGTTTAAAGTGCCCCCTATAGGAAAAGAACCGAAAAGAAAAACCAATGGGTGGGTGAATTATGCTCAACTCAAACTTTTTCATCAAACAATACCATACAAAGCACTAATTTCACTAGAATTGACTGAAATTTTGAAAATTTCCCTCGCTACACTTGAATCATGCTATGTCCCCACGGCATCAAATAAGAATACTAAAAGGGTGAGAAATGCTCCCTGTGGCCTCTAGGCCTAGCTAATAGCATGTTTTCTTCATTTTTCACAAGTGAGTTTATCTCCCCCACACTCATCCTCATTCCATGCTCCTAAGCTTCCTCTTGGAGTAACTTAGACTTTCCCTCAATCGTATCGGCACAACAAGGATAAAAAGGTGAAAATAAACAAATTCAAAACAAAAGGAAAATAAAATTGTACCTGGGGTATCCTTGGGTTGCCTCCCAAGCGAGCGCACGATTTTATCGCGGCACAGCGTGGACTATCCTTCTCAAGATATCCTCCAGACCCGGTGTTCACTTTAGAACCATCTTATTTGTCTTTTATTTTTGAGGGAATAAGCCTCCACTACATCCCCTCTTCTTCCAACGTATTCTTTAACTTAATCCCTCCATCATATTTGGGTTGAAATGTGATCATCTCCTGAGCGGTGGACCGCGTCTTCACCCCACCTTATCATCCGACCCAGCACATTGATCTTACAAAGATCTCGCGGGTATATTGGGTGGGTTGATCTCTTTGTAGACTTTGAAAATATCATCTTCATCATCGACCCTCATTTTAAAAAATTTTTAACTCTCACATTTTTATGGCTCCTCCAGGTTGCCAAGAATGGTCATCCAAAGATCGGGGGTACCTTGTCATCAACTTTAAAGTCAAGTATGATGAATAGTAAGGTATAATGAACTTACCCACTTTGATGAGAAAAGGTCCTCAATTATTCCCTCCCCAGTGCCATGATGGACTTGTCTTCCGACTACAACATTACTCGTGTTGGCCTGGTGACCCAACCCCAAGGTGTTAAACAAAAAAGATAGAGGCATTAGATTCTTTATTTGCCCTAAGTCACAAGGGTCTTATCGCCGGCTTTACCAATTTGTATGGGGAGGGTAAAACTCCTGGGTCCTTGAGCTTTTTGGCACATCTTACTCATTACCACATTCTTTGCCTCCTCGATTAGTGCCACCGTTTGGACATCCACCAATCTAACTTTGTTGGCCACCCATCTTTCATGTACTTAGCATACTTTGGCATTCCACCAAAACATCAGTAAAGGCAAATTGATGTCAAGTTCTTAAAAAATATCAAAGAACTTTTTAAAACATTCCTCCTCCTTGCTCTTCTTGAGTCTTTGCGGGAATGGTGGTGGTGGTCTGTGATGGATGCGGTGATGATTGTTCCTTGTGTTGCCCTCTCTAATTATCTAGCTTGTTGGTAGATGGACCACACAGCCGACCCGACTCACGGTTGCACCCTCATTTATCTTTTCCTTTGTTGGTGCATCAGTCAATTGCTTTTCATTCCTCAAACTAATAGTGACACATCGAGAGGTTTGTATCAATATCATTGGGTAACCTCTAAGTTCTAGTATCTTTGAGAAGCTTCTAATTGACCAGTTTGCTTCTGGGTGTGGGTGGCCCAGCTGCGATTTTTCAAATAAAGCCATACGTACACGATTCTCTGCCAATTGGTTCTGAAATCTTTTGTAACATCTCCTCAATGTTGTTTTTCTGTTGGACACCGTTCTTCTGTTCTCTTGCTTATACTTCTATTGTTGGTAGCTCGACTGCGATTGCCACCAAGAAAATTTGGTGAATGCGCAGAATTCTTATTGTAGGTGTTCCAATGGTCGATTGTTTCTCTAAACATTCCCCACAAAATTAGTGAGTTGGGTGTTTCTCTAAACATTCCCCACAAAATTGACAAATTCTAGATTTGCCCCACAAGATTACGCATTGTGCCCATTGTTACCACAAATTTCACACCAACTCGGTACATTTGAATTGCATTCACCTATCCATGCTATTGCTTCATACTGATTTGTTGGTAGTTATCATCTGTCTTCAAAATGATGCTAGGCACACATCTTTGCTAAAGACATTAACAACTGTCCACTTCTATCGGCCTTGTTGCTCTCTTACCTACCCCTCTCGATGATTTGTTTGTGCCATTCTGGATTTCCTTGAGCAATCCGGTTCAACAGGAAGTCTTGCAACTCATCATAAGTCTTCTCAATGCTTTCCCACCGTCACCGAGTCTAACGAGTCTTCGTATGTGGGTCTAGACTCTCTACAAGGTGTGAGCTAACACCTCATTCGGTATTGGTTATGGGGGCGGATCTCTCAACAATGAATCTCTCCCAAGCCAAATAGGTTCTCCCTCAGGCACTTCTTTGCTTAAATCTTAATATCTCACTTCTAAGCTTGGCCGAGTCTTGCACGAAGGAAGAATGCATTGAGAACTTCCTTGCTAGGTCGTTCAAGTAATGGAATTCGGTAGCTCGGCCTTCAACCACCTCTTTTCCTCTCCCAACAATGAAAATGGGAAGAGTGTGAGTCGTACATAGTCGATTGACACTTTCAGGTGGGGACAAAAGTATCAGCGATCTCAGAGAGTCTGTAAGTCTTTGTTGTGGGTCCTCATGACTCATTCAGTGAAATGGCCACTAGAATGTAATAGCTGCATCATGTTCTACTTTATCTCAAGTTCTCCCACACTGGCCTCAGGTTTGCGGATGCTAGAGGTCACGTTAGTGATTAGTGGGATTGCCAACCGAGAACAAATTGGTGCCATCGATTAGGTAACAACTCACGCATTTGTGGATGTTTTATGCTTGCTCTTATACCTTTTCAACTTTTTCTCTAGATCTTCCCTCTGAGCAAATGTAGTTGTCGTTCGGGTTTCAACAAAGGTTCCACTAGCTGCTATTCCTTGCCGATTCTACGAGGCGGCACAATGCAATATAGCGGACTAGAACCAAGTTTTTCAACACCTAAGGAAATTAAAAATCACACAAGCTAACAATTTACTAAATTCTTCCGAGTCCCAGAAACATTGCATAAAAACTTATTGCGCACACGCAGCGTGCACGGTCTTCAAATGACAATAGCCCTTTTTCCATTGGATGTCGAACCCACATGGACTAGACCTAATTCGGTAGTTATAAAGTTCAAGTGTTAAATTAACCTTCAAAGTGTTGATTTTAGAAATTTTAGAAAATTCTAATTAAATCTATGGGTGATCACAAAATAATCGAGAAACAATACAAAAAGAAACTAGAGTTAAGGACTAATAATCATGCAATGCTAAAATTCGTAGTTCGAGTGTGAAAACTTCGGTTGTTGTCTCAAATAGTTAAAATGAGATGTTCATGGTCTTTCAAGCCTCTAAACATGAAAAACTAGTCTCACACCTACATCGTTGACCGGGGATGTGACGTCTAATTCGTAAACAATTTAACTACGTGGATGTATTTGACCCACAGTTTGTCCCCTTGATTGGACTTTTGTACCTCAAATCATTTAACTATTTCGTAACCACGCAACTACTTCTATGAGCGGTGATGTGACAATTCTAAGTCGGTGTCTAGCTCATCCTGTTTAATCGACCAAACAAGGTAAATTAGGTATAATTTCTATCTTAACCGCTAATCCTATATCGTAAAGATAAGAACATTCTCCCTACATTTGTGTGTTCTAGCCTAGGGTTACTCTTTGAGCTTTTACCTAAGCTTAATGAGTTTTGTTTTCATAGTGATCGAAGCATAAAAACAATAATAATAAGAATGTAAGACAAAACAACAACTAGAAACTCAAACCAACGAAGAATTCATGCATTTACAATCATGTAATGTGGCCTCAACCCAAGAGGAAGGTTTTAGCCACTCATGTTCGTACAAATACTCAAAAATATAATTAGAGTACGATACTTAAAAGAATAGTTAAAAGAGAATGAAAAATAATGAACCCTAGGTTGAGTTCTTCACTTCTCTCTTCGCTCCTTTAGGTGTTCTCAAATATTTCATGATAAGTGATTTTGGAGATAAGTGTCCTATTTATATTAAATGGAAAAATTGCAATTTTGGACAGCCATGGAATGCCTCCGTGCCCTTATTTGCCCATCGCGCGGCTCGTGGCACGAGAGTCGCTTAATGCCTTGGAATTTATCCCTCGGTAGGTCTTGTGAAAATGCACATGAGTCGCCGTGTGGCAAAGCGCTCGCGCGCAGACCATGGCTTGTAGCACCCTTTTCCATCGCGCGACGGAGTCTAGCGTGCACGGCGCTGGCGCGCCCAATGGCTGCGTAGCACGCTAGTGGCCTAGGCAGCCCCTCTCCTTTGAAACTTCATGTCGTCTTCCTTGAAATGCTCTTCCAACTTATTTTTGATGCATTCACCATCATATTTAGTCCCTCCTAAGCATTTTAAACCTACAAAAGAAAAAGACTAATCATGTCGGTTAGTGCATACACAAAAATATTTAAAATCACATGAGAATGTAATTAATTAAATTGACAAACTTGACTAAATTAAGTTATAAAATAGCACTTGGTCACGTAATTATGGCCAAGATCACTAGACTTAAGTTGGAAAAATTAGGATTTGGGTCACCAAGAACATGACCGCAAGTCGTGGTCGGCCCAGCTCATTGAGTCCGGTCGTTGCCAAAAGATGAGGTGAAGGAGGACTTGTTGGCAGTGTACCCCACGAATGGTTACCATGAGTCATGGTAAATGCCATGATTTATCGGAGTTAGTCATGAGTCGGCGGTTGATTAGGATCTTGATATTTTTGGGTAGTGGAGTAACGGAAGGTGACCACGGGTCCTGGTCACCCGATAGCAACGAGGGTCAAGAGCCCCGAGATGAATTTTGGACGGTGCACACGGCAGTAAGACCATGAGTCATGGTCGCCCAGTAGCGACTCGTCGGTCCTCTAGGGCGCGATCGTTATTTTCTACGAATTTAGTAGGGCTTATCCATAATTTCTATGATCCGAAGGACTAAACTATGTCATTTAAGTATGAATAGTGAAGTTTAAGAGGGGTAAGTTCATTTCTAGGCTGGTATTATTCATGCATCTGACATTAAGGTTTAGAGGTGATCAAGTTCAATTTCTTTCATGTTTTCATCAATTAGTCCTTGGGAATCGGAGGAAATTCTGAGAACCCCTGATTCTCTCGGGTATGTAAGGTTATGAATGGTTGAATTTGTTACACCCTGTAAAAATTTAATGGTTAGTAGGCATGCGGGCGTGGGTTGTGATGAGTAAAAGCTGCGACGCATGTGGGAAAAGCCTCGGAGGTAGGATCGGGGCGAGCCGGGCGATGAAGGTCCATCACGGTGCGCCCGGCCTTCCGGTGCTTTGGGCAATGTGGCACACCAAGGATCAATGCCACAGGAGCGTACGGCGGGGCCCTTGGCGCTTTGTGGCGCGGGCCACCAAACCTCTTGGTCCCAGCCCAGCACGAGCTGCAATCCGCAGTCCTATGCCTATTATATGTCCCTTTTTTCAATTCAAATGATTCATTAGATATCTCCCTCGGCCAAGGAAATGAAAGAACACGCAACTTTCTTCAAGTTTTGCGTCCAAGTGCTACCAAACGTCGTCCAATCTCAAATTAACTTGGGTATCAAGTTAAGCTTCTGAGGAGAATTACTACGGAGTTATTTTCTCAAAATATGCCCGGCAAATGGGAACCCCCTCAGTGTAGAAGTTGTCGAATTACTCCTGAGTGATTCTTGTGACCACGGGTTTTCGGTAAGCATTTCCTACCTTCGAACTCTCGGAAAATTATGGGTTTTAGTAGTATTTTGTGAAGTTAGTATTGTGTTAATAGTATCAAAAGTTATCTATTTAAGACAAATTTGGTATTGGTCGTCTCTTTCTCCCAATATAACGGTTATAGCTGAAAGAGTGACCAACTCTGGATTGAAACTCATCGGTTATTCGGGAAATGGCGGTCGAGGTATATTAAGGAGAATTCCTTGACCAAGTTAGTTCCTATAGTATTGTAAAGAGAGCCGGAAGTGTGTTTATTGTGATTAGTTGTTGCTACTAGCTAAGACCGGTACAACTTCTCGTCTTAAATTATACGACTTATGTTTTCAAATGGAAATAATGATTCCACATGTTGCAAATAGTTTCTCTTAGGTAAATTGCGACAGTATGTTGTGGACAGTTTGTTGTGTGGACTATGAATGTATATATGTTGTAGTTAGCTGCTAAAAAATGTATAAATACTATTTTGCGGTATCCCTTTTGGGAAGGAACATGTGTTAAGTATGACATACGCTAGGAGTGTCATAGAGTTCCCTCTTGTTTGTTGACGGTATTAGCGAGGATGCGTGTTTGATTGTTGGACCTAGACCTTAGAAGCTTGTGGATATTCCATTGGGCCTTTAGTTAGTCGGTTGAACGGCATAGGCATAGCTTGGCGATATAGCCATTAGTTCGCGCCTTTATTGCTAGTAAAGCACGCCCGAGGCCATTAGCGCACCCTTCGCCGAGGTCGGGAATTTAGATAGGAGGCCATACTTGAGTCAAAAGCATAGGGTTGCCTAGTGAGATAAGTGACGGCCAGCGCGTCTGATTGCATTGCTACTGAGTGTGGAGTTCGTGGTTCGTGTCGTCATATACGTCACTCGGGAAGCCTTTCCCGGTCATCCCGATCAGAGATAGGACCCACGGATACCCTAAGGAAGGGGACCTTATTAGAAGTTAGAGGTCGGGCCAACATGACCTACTCTCATGATATGTTTCGATGCAATTCGCCAAGAGTGGCTAGATTTCCCATGAAAGTCATATAAAATGCGAACGGAGGCGAAGTTAAGGGCTAAAGGACTAGAACCATGTTAAAATAGTATTATCCTCGGGCTAAAAAATTAATAGGTGAGCTGCCTGCGTGGGATTAGAGACCGACCAGTCAAAAGCATGTCCAATTAATAGCGATCCTACGGCCGTTCTAAGTAATTGGTCATTGTGACTAAAGTTGCTTGTGAGTTATAGTTTCTCGAATAGGGCGTTTAGAGTATTATTAGGCACCTCGAGATCTCTCCACTGGCGGTCTAAACCATTAAATATCAGTTATTACGGGATCCTACGATCGGATACGGGTGCATGGGGTGTGCCTTCTAGCGGCCCATACGGCTTGATACAGGGGCGGCGGTGGTAGCGTTGGGCACAGAAGGCCGGATATTCCTTTAAGTGGATAGATTGAGATTTTAGTACGGCATCTCGGTTGGGGTTTCCCTCGCTCAAGATCCTTACATGACCACCCAGGGGTTACTAGGCTGACCAATGGAAGTCGCCGTGAGGGGAGCTATATGATGTCCTCCAAGGAGAGTATACCATCCACGAGGACGAAGATAGTCGAGGACCCTTATCTGATCCATTCCATGGTTGGACTATCTTTATGCAAATATCGGCATCACACCCCCGTCGAGCATTCCAGTGCAGGGTGCGATTATCGAGTCCGCTAAACTCAAACACGCTTCTGGTCGGGGGAGCCAAGTGGGGATCGATTGCGACCCACGAGACGGGTAGGTTGGCTATAGCACCGGTAGAGTCAAAAAACCTAGATAGGGGTATATAGATTGAGGTGTACTTGCCGGGCTTATGGGGTCCGTGGGTTTATTTCTGTGTTGCTTGTACCTTCCGAGGAGCTTATGGGGGCCAAGTTAGGTTCTTGTTTGTATTTTTACGCTAGATAGCTTATGGATATATGATTGTACGGTCGTAGCTCATATACATTTAGTGTTTCTAGATGCAAATTATGAATAAGCCATCTTACGGGTTAATCTTCCTTCTCTATTTACTTTCGAGTCTTTAACAACACTTCTTGTCCCTTACATATTCGGTACATATGTATGTGCCCATCCTCTCAGTATTTGCATTACTTTCTGCGAGTTTAGACGAGACGAAATTCGAGCTCTTCGTGAGCGGCTCAAGTCGTGATTTGTCCGACTCCCTTTGTTGAGTTGCAGGTTGTAAAGGCTACGGTCTTTAAGTTGTACTATGATATTTGGGGTAGGCGGGCAATGTCGAGCCGCTGACTGTACTCTGAGGCTTGGACTACGGAAGTCGAGTTAGTTAGTGTTGGCCGTGTGGGGCCTAAATTAGATTTATGTTTCGTATGTTTTGCTAGTGTGGGGCCTAGTATAGGGGCTTGTTCTCATTTTTGTTATAAGCCCAGACAACATGGTCTTGTCGGCCCATATAGGATCCCATTTGTTGCCTATTGTTGGTTAAAAGCCCATTTTTATTTATAGAGTGGCTATACTGACCTTGTCGGTTGAATGCTATGTTTACATGTAGAGATATAGCCGTTGTTTTCTTAAATTGAGTTGTAGGCATGTAAAATTGCATAAGCCCGGCCCGGAGTTAGTTAGATCATAGTATAGCACTGGGTGCCGGTCATTGCCTCCCGAGGCGGGGCATGACAAACAAATAGTAATGGTTCGTATCCTAGGGTCTGTAAAAATTTGTTCGTATCCTAGGGAGTCTGCAAGCTGTGTCTAGTAGAGTCTTGCTTATAAAATGTGTTGTGCACCATATTCTATAAGCAGGAGGCTACGAGGCATGATAGTATGGTTACCCTTTCTTCTTCTCAGATCGTGCTATAGAGCCGAGTTGTATAGGGATGAGTCCCTAAGTTTTCATTATTATATCTATCTAGAATGACATTCGATATAAGACAGACTCCAGCCAGTTTAATGATGACTACAGTAGCAGTAGGAGATACCAGTGAAGTGCCACAATTGGGAGACGGTTAGCCTAAGGGCGGAAGCGACATCTTTTACATTTCCCCATCATCATCCCGAGGCACCGAGAACTTCCTAAGGCAACAAATATTTCAGCATCATCCCTGATTCCTTCTTCAGCTTTGAAATAGTACCTCAGAACAGTATACATACGAGTTGGCTTACCTACTAGATATGTAGAATTAGACAGGAGTAAGAGTTAAGGTTGGACCACCTGAAACATATAAAGGATCATGCAAGGTTTGTACCCCCAGCCTTTAAAGTTGTTGAAATTCACACCCTAGCCCCAGTAAAGAACGATAGGGTTACTTCCCACCTCCCAACTTATTCTTTCAGTACAACAGAAATCGTGGGTAACACTGCCATGTCGACTAGAATAAAGAGTAAAAGAGGGAAAGAATTGTTGACTTCGAGAAAGGTTAGAAAGTGGTTAAAACCCCTAGTATTTAAAAAGTTACCTAGACCCGCACGGTAGTAAACTGGGAGGGCGGACCAAATTGCCAGTAGCACTCAAGTGCTTGCGAGAGAGTCCATCAGCGATAAACCCCCAGCAATAGTAGAGCATTGGTCAGAAAGAGGCTGATTCAACCGCAGTATGCTATGGACAGTAGGGCATACCTGTAAGATAAATGGTTACATCCCTAGCTTGTCATATCGAAGGACAGAAAGACCATATGAATGAGATAGGCCTGAGTGCGGGTTAGAAGGATACAGGTTGGTAGACTTGGTTAGTAATATCTTTGGCAGTATGAGGCAGAAGCCACGAACCCTAGAGCTCAGTCCAATGGAAGGGATTTAACTTTGGGGGAAACCAGAATCACCTCCAGGTTGAAGCAGGTTGACAGAGCATGGGACCACTGCCAAATGTCGAGAACTAAGAATCGGGTTGACCTCTAAGAGATAATGAGGTTGTAACCTAGAATGTTGCAATATCATCACCGGTTGTGGGAGTAGAGAAGTGGCGACACAGAGATTCTAACTTAGTATGACCTAGATACCAGGCCTAGTAGGAAGTTATTGGCCTTTGAGAAAATAAGGGGCGGAGTCATAAGACCTAGAAGTTGACTCTGCGTTCCAAAGGTGGTAGAACTTCATTAGCAGACTATGGCCAAGGCACACTATGTCTACTATCCCCTCCACCCAGAGTTTAATGAAAATGCATCAATTCGTAAAGAGAGACCTACTGATGGCATGGGAAGAGAGGAGATATCGTTGAATCATAGCATAGGACTCCAATGACCAGACAGGGAGGGGCTGGATAGAAAGAAAGGAGCAAGCCAATTCAGGGGATGATCGTACCTGTAAGGAAGTGAAAAGTAACAGACATGAATACGGTTATAGGATTATCTCATACCGGGTATAAATTGACCTCACTTGAGTTAGTATGATAAGGCTAACAAGATTGACTCATGTCTTGCTAGATGGAATCATATTTTAGCCAAAGGTATGTTGAGTTAAATGTATAAGAAGTAGTTTGGTTGCGTGGAGCCCAATTATCCAATGAACTCTGACAGAGAGGTACCATGTACAGCTATGTTTTAGAAAGGCTTCCAAAACAAATTAGAATGCATATTAAGTTGAGTACGACTCCTCGTCTCCAAACAAATGGTTAAGAAGAGCACACAACTCAGACGTCGGAGGTCTATTATGAGTGGAAGTTGAAGCCCCCTAAAGTAAATTAGAGGCAGTTGAACTCCTTTGCACTCCCTTGCATTTTTATTCTCCGATCAACCTGAAAATAATCTTACACCAAGAAATCGGTTAGAATCCCAAGGTTTGAAGAACACAATATTTTATTTTTATATTTACACATATATACATATATATTTTTTTCTTTTTTTTTTCTTTTTTTTTCTTTCTTTTTTAAACTGTACAATCATAAAAACAAAAATTCACGGGTTGCCTCCCGTGCAGCGCCTGGTTTACCGTCGCGGCTCGACGTCATTTAATCTCATTCCGCCCCTAGGGTGACGGACGTTTTCTCACGACTTCCATCCTCACCCCAATAGTGCTTACACCGTTGTCCATTTACCAGGAACGTGGCACTTCG
>JACEIK010008757.1:43270-59425 GCA_018107945.1 Datura stramonium
CTACAATTTACATGAGAATGTACTAACATTGTTGGATAAACAAGGCAAAACCGATGCATTTGAGTATCACTTGGGCATATAAATATGCCCCAGATCAGGCGGAATGGCATGTAGAAGGACATAGTGGAATTTGTGGCAAAGTGCCTGAATTGCCAGCAGGTGAAGTTTGAGCATCAGAGACCTGGAGGTATGCTTTAGGACATCAGCATTCCTACCTGGAAGTGGGAACAGATCAATATGGACTTCATTATAGGGTTGCCTTGTATGCACCATCAGTATGACTCTAAATGGGTGATCGTAGACAAGTTGACCAAATCAACACATTTCCTACCGGTCAAGACTACAAATTCAGCCGAAGATTATGCTAGATTATACATCCAAGAGTTAGTTCGGTTGCATGGGGTTGCATTATCTATCATCTTGGATAGGGGTACTCAATTCGCCTCTTAATTTTGGAGATCATTTTAGAAGGGTCTTGATATACATGTGAAGCTTAGTACAACTTCTATCCACAGACAAATGGTTAGGCTGAACGGACCATTCAAACCTTGGAGTATATATTGAGAGCTTGCGTGATTAATTTCAAGGGTAGTTGGGATGATCACTTTCCTTTGATTAAGTTTTCCTATAATAACATTTACCACGCTAACATTCAGATGGCTCCATTTGAGTCTTTTTATGGGCAGAGGTGTACATCACATATTGGATGGTTTAAGGTTGGTGAGACTACGTTGGTAAGGCCAGATTTAGTTCTTAAGGCCATGGAGAAAGTTCAACTTATTAACGATAGGCTGAAAACAACACAGAACCAACAGAAGTCTTATGTGGATGTAAGGAGGAGAGAGATTGAGTTTGCTATTGATGATTGGGTGATTCTCAAGGTGTCTCCCATGAAGGGAGTCATGAGGTTTGGAAAGAAGGGGAAGCTTAGTCCCCGATATGTTGGTCCGTATAGGATTTTGAGACATGTTGAAAATGTGGCCTATGAGTTGGATTTACCATCGGAGTTAGCTTTGGTGCATCAAGTTTTTCATGTTTCCTTGTTGAAAAAGTGCATTGGTGACCCAACTCTAATTGTTCCAATATAGAGCATCGATGTGAAGGACAGCCTTACTTTTGAGGAGGTTCCAATTGAAATCCTTGATCATCAGGTTCACAAGTTGAGGAACAAGGAGGTGGCCTCAGTGAAGGTTTTGTGGATGAATCAGCTTGTCGAGCGAGCTACATAGGAAGCCGAAGCAGATATGATGGCTAGATACCCGAATCTTTTCTCTTCTGGATCAGTTCCGAAATGAGGTACCAGTTTCCTCCCTAGTACTTTATTCAGTTTCATGACAATTTCATGTCTCTCAGCTCCTTTCATGTTCTAGTATACATATATGATTTATGAATTCTGTTTAGTCATGTATCTTAGTTTGGAGTCAGTCGGTGTGTTGGTTTTAAATTGATAGTCATTCAGTTAAGGGATTATAGTTCATTCCCTATCCTTCCAGTTTAGTTAGCCTTCATTCGAGGAACAATGTTCCCAAAGGGGAGATAATGTAACACCCAAAAAGTCCCTAAGACTAGACCCGAGGGTTAAAAGTTGATCATGCAGAGAAACTAGAAAACTACCTCGTTACGAGTCATAGGCACCTAGTATGACCAGTACCAAGACTTATGGTGGGAGGTTCAGCAGGTTGTTAGGTTTTGGTGAAGTAGGTACAGTCGGTGGTCACGAGTCATACTGAGGTTGTACGATTCATACCAAAGGGTCACAGGGTGAAAGTTCAGATAATGGTCCAGGGAAGGAATTGTAGATACGGGCGTCAGTATGGGTAGTGTGTCCTAGCTACGACTGGTGGTATGAGTCGTACCATTGGACGGGGCAGTTTTAAGTGCGAAGTCCCAGGGGTATTTTTGTATCTTCCTAAGATTTTAACTCCTAAGTGACATCATTTTTGGATCTTAAAGGGGTATATTAATGGGTTTTGCTAAGTCTAAACCCTCATTCTATTCCTAACACCTCAATTGGAAGATCAAATCCTTTCAAGTCATGACTAGGGTTCTTCATAAAATTCCTTCAAATCTCTTGGGTCTTCAATTCAAGTTAGGGATTCATCAAGCCCAGGTATGTAGGGTTATGAATGGGGGAATTCTTCTACCCTCATTCCCTTTTCAAGCTCAATCTCATGATCTCTATTCTTTAAGTTCAAATGGGCAAATTCTAAGGTTAGACCCAAGTATGATGAAATTCTCATGACTCTTTATGAATTCAAATCTCTCATGTTTCTATCATGATTTATGACCATGGCTATATGATTTCTACTAGAATCTCTCATGGATCTATTTTTTCAAGTTTATGGTGATTTTGGCCAATTATGTATGATTTTATGAATTTCAAGCTTTTGAGCCTATGATTTCATGTTATGACTATATATTCAAGTATGTATGATTTTTCATGAAACTCAAGTTTATGTAGCATGGCCAACTCAATGGAATTATTTTCATGGCTATTTCATGTATGTCAAGTATGATTATGATTTCATGATTTAGACATGCCCATGCAAGATCAAGTATGTTTTCATGATGATGATTATGAGTCATGTGCATATTTTTGGAAGTAGTGTCTAGCACCAAGTAGGCTAGGGGTTCAAGAAAACTCTGAGTTCATAACTACGTGCTACTGTAGGTATTTATTCATGTAGAAGACCTACGGGGATTTACAAGTGATACCACGCCTTAATCGTTCCATTCCATAACAAACTTGGGACGGCTTGCCCACTTGAGCGAGATAGTTGGGGAATCATGTAAACTCTATCATGATGGTGTTGGTTATGATGAGTCTCCCGTTGTTCCTCATGTTTAAAGTAATCATGTTCATGACTTATGACACTGTTTTATAGCGTATTTGACCCATTATTAGTTTATGAGCTTTTACTTATGATTTCAAGTATGGTAAACTATGTGATTTTGACTTTCATACTTTAGTTCATTATACTTAAACTTATGATGAATAACTCATGTTTATGACTATTATATGATTATGATTTCAGCATGTGCCCTATTCTCATGTTTCAGTTTAGCCTTTACTCACAGCCTTGTTTTACTGTTTTGCGAGCATGTTTTACTTTCTCTACATAGTCAGTACATTCAAAGTACTGACCGCATACTCTATGTTGTATTGTCTTATGATATAGATTCGGGTGATCAGTCACAGTCCCGATGTTAGCTCGCTCCCACTTCAGTCCAGTACCATCCCAGTTTTGGTGAGTCCTCATGATCTGAGGATGGCAGTTTTGGTTCATGTCTCTTTCTCTTATGTCTTTTAATTTCAGGCTTAGCGAGCTAGTTAGGGTTGTTGTCCCGTCAGCTCATCGTTTGGTTAGAGGCTTTCCTGAAAGCTATGTATAGATGGTTCAGCATTGTTGGCTTGTTGTCCATGCTTATGCTTTTTGATATGCAGACTTCCACTAATGTTGTGTTCGAGATTTATTTCTACTTAATTATGCTTGTAATCATGTTGTGTATATTTCATGGGTTAGCTTGGAGACATTCACGGTTTTAGGTCCCATGTCACAGTCCATGATCCACGCTTGAGTCGTGATAGAGAAGTCTTTGATGAACCGTCAATAAAAATCCATATGACCTAAGAAATTCCGTACCCCTTTAATGGTTTTCAAGGGGTAGGTTGGAGATAACTTTAACTTTTTGCTTGGTCTACCTCTCTTCCCTTATCTGAAACTTTATGACCTATGACAATGCCCTCTTTCACCATGAAGTGACATTTCTCCCAGTTTAGGACCAAATTTATTTCTTCACATCATCTCATAACATCATTCAAGTGAGACAAGCAATCCTCAAATGAATCTCCAACCACCGAGAAGTCGTCCATGAAGACCTCCATGGTGTTTTCTACCATATCTGAGAAGATAGACATCATGCACCTTTGAAACATGGTCGGGGCACTGTAAAGCCCAAATGACATTCTTTTGAATGTGAATGTTCTGTAAGGACACGTAAATGTCATTTTATCTTGGTTTTCCTGGGCGTTAAAATCTAATTATACCCTGAGTATCCATCAAGAAAGCAATAATTCTCTCGCCCAGCTAGTCGGTCAAGCATTTGATCCACGAATGGGATAGGGCAATGATCTTTATTGGTCCATGAGTTCAACTTCCGATAGTATGTGTATACCATCTATTCGGTCACCGATTCGTATGGCTATCATTTCATCTTTCTCATTTGTGACCGCGGTAATTCCTCCTTTTTTAGGCACATATTGAACCGGGCTCACCGAAGTACTATTGGCTATCAGGAACACCACCCCTGCATCCAACCACTTAATGATCTCCTTTTTAACCACCTCTTGTATAGGTGGATTCAACCATATTTGATGCTCGTTGGATAGGGTGCTATCCACTTAAAGGATAATCTTGTGAGTGCAAATACCTGAAGGTATGCCAATTATATTGGCAATAGTCCTAACAATTTCTCAAATATGCTTCTTTAAAACTTCTAGCAATGATTCTACTTGCCACTCTTCCAATTTAGAAGAAATGATCATCGACAAGGTCCATTGCACCAATATATGCATATTCAAGTGAGTGGGTAGAGGTTTAAGTTCTAGCACGGAAGGTTCAATGATTGATGGCTGTGACGGAGGAGTTTTCTGATTCTTTAGATCAAGATCGAGCTTCTTTAATTGATAAGAATGGCACCTTAGTCCTGTCAAAGCGTGACACACTTCTTCAAACCCCTCAATGCGCTTCTTATCGTGATTCAACAAGACAACTTCTAGTAGATCCTCGAAGAGCATTCATAATCTTGTTCCATACTCTCTTCATCAACACTCTCCATCCTAGTGTGAAGAGTTTTGCCACTTCTAACGATGTCATCCCCACAACACCCAGCATATTCTGAATTTGGGGTGCCCATTTCAACAAGTGGACCCTTCACATCCACACTTACTCCCAGCTCAATTTGAGATGCCAATTTACTCATTCTTTTTTGTTATACCCCGGAAGCCCAAAGATCAGGTCTAGGAGTTGAAACGGAGAAAAACCTAAAATCTGGAACCAAGCACAGAAAGAGTCATGAGGAGACCCATGAGAGCAGTCCACGAGTCGTGATGTGACTTGTAGGGAGGCTAAGTGAGGTGTTTGAAAAATCTGAGAGAGGGGATCCCACGGACGTGACACGACTCATGGTCAGATCCCACGAGTTGGTACATCAGTCGTGGGGTGGGTGAGTAAGAAGAGAGAAGGAGGGAGGCAGTGCACTCGATGGAAGGACCCCACAAGTCATGGTTAGTCCCCACGATTCGTGGGGTGAGTCGTGACCAAGCAGGGAAAACTGTATTTGAGGCTTAGGCAGCGTACATCACGGATGGTGACCACGAGTCATGGTCACCTGGAACGAGTCTTTAAGTCATCTGTGATGAGCCAAGGAGACTTGAGAGGCAGTGTACTTCACGGATCAAGCCACGAGTCGTGGTCAGAGGGTACGAATCATTAGGTCCCCCGTTGGGACCATTTGGCAGTTATTTTCTGCGAATTTAGTAAGGGCTATTTCATAATTTCTAAGGTTCTAAGGCCTAAACTACATCATTTTGAGTTATGAATAGTTACTTTTAAAGGGGTTAAGTTCATTTTGGGCCTTCTTATTCATTCATGCATGCAAGGTATAAGACTATAGGGGGTGATTAAGCCTAGCATTCATCAATTTCTCTTCAATTTCCTATTGGGCATCTAAAGAAGTGTAAGAATCAGCTACCAACAGGTATGTAGGGTTATGAATGGGTTGCATGTGTTGGGAATTATGCAACTTTCCTCTTAAATTTTATCCACACCTCATGAAGAGGTTCTCCATATGCTTGCTCAAAACTAGTGATCTCGTCTCGCAATTGCAACATCCAGCAAGGGGGGAAATCTCTCAAGAAAGGCATCAAGCAACTCATTACAAGAGGATATTGCCCCTCTAGGAAGTTTCTAAAACCAAATTGCAGTTTCGCTCGTCAAGGAAAAAGGGAAAAGCCTCAGCCGTATATATTCTTGGCTAACATTGCTCATAGTCACGGATTGGCAAACATCCACAAACTTCCCTATGTGTCTTTTAGCATCCTCACTCACGAGGCCCAAAATAAGCCCTTTATCTATAGGAGATGAAGCATATTACTAGTGATATGGAAGATGGAATTTCCCCCCATTAGAGGTAGGCGAATGGCAGATCCCTCTTCACCATGGCTCATCCTGTCACCCATTCAGCCAATAAAAACAACAAAACAACATAAAAGAGATATAAGAAGAAACACAAATATGAATCAACAAAGAACAAATGGAAATCAAATTCGAATCCTATGCAATGGTTCCATTTTTTAAAACGTCCAAAATAACTCTCCCGTTAAGGAGGTAGCAATCGTTGTTTGCAAAATAAGTACCCAACAAAGAGTTTGGCACAAGGATTGGAGGCTAGATTCACCAAATATTGTAAATTTTTTCACACAAGCATGCGTCATGTCCAGATGTAAAGTAAATTTTTAGGGATTGGTTTGAACTAGTATCAAATGAAAATGTAAAATCAAAATAGGGAAAATGATTTTTCTAGCAAGATGAGAGATTAGGGGTATGTATTTGATGGGGCATCGACTTGATAGGTATTAACTAAGAGCTTTCGATTCAATTAATACATGGATAGCCTTGACTTTGGGCTACACTCTAAGTTTCTAAACCAAAAGAGTGTATCTACTTTGGGTTTTCTCAAAACCCAAAGCCAAAATCTATTAAACAACAAACAATGCTTTAGGAGGGGCTTAGACTATTTCTAGCTCTAACCCTTTAATGGAGTTTGAATTGGGTTTCGACTATCTCTAGCTCCACCGTATATATCAAAAACTCCAAATCCTTACTATTGAAGTCTTATCCAACTTCACTTTCCTTTTTTCAAATAAAAACAAAGTTAGAGAGCTCAATTAATGTTCCAAACCATTAATTATCACATTATAACTTGAAGAAATCAATAGCTCTATTTAATCTAATCAAATCTAAAATCAACTAGTCAATACCCAATCAAATTTAAACACCCGTCAATTACACACTCCTAGAAGAGAAATTAGCTGCTCATAATTACGGAAATAGAAATTATGCCAATAGAGAATTTCTCAAAACCAATCATATTAATCAATTAAGATTACTTCCAGCTTAGAATCTAAAATAATGGTGTTTTCTCACAAAGAATATGAAGAAAGTACAAAATTGTACTCTCTTTATCACTATCTCTTCTCTTCAATATTCTCTATGATGTAATGAAATATCTATACAAATAGGGTGAAAAATCTATATATATTCCTTGAACATATCCCCAAAATGCCTTGGAATCTTCTCAAGTACATGCTTGCCCTCTTGGATTATTTTGCCCTTTGGAGAAGACGTGGGCCACTTACATTGGTACCTGCATTCCGCAGATGAGGACTTGCGGCATGCAGGCCGTCAATAGGCCCAGATAATGTTCCCTTAAGGCCTCCTGTGTAGCACTTGTGATCTGCAAATACCAGCTTGCAGCACACAAGTCTAGTTCTAGCAACTTCCCAACTCCTCCTATGTGGCACCTACGAAACATAGGTGCGGACTTGTGGCACTCATGTCACCTGTTTTCCTCTAAAAGATTGCTGAAGTTCAAATCCTTCATCAATTTTGTTTCAACTAAATGCCTACACAAAGGAGGGGGAAATGCATAAAACCCTTCTAAATTGCATTAAAATAAATCAATAACTCATACTTATGAGCCAAATGAGTTGGTAATTTACCAACTCATCAACCTTCATCTTGAGCACATCGAGTTCCTTGCACACAACCACCACCTTCATCATTCACATTTACAATATTTCTGACCTGAACAATATTTCCATCTTGAAAGCATTCAATGCCAGTTAATTGTTGCTTTGGTTCCTAATTGAAAATAAATTAAAATCTTATATACAATTAAAGAAGTACAAAACTTAAAATCTTAAGTCACAACCTGAGTTATGATAGATTGATTTGTTAAGTTGACCTACAATTGAGAATTATCCTACGCGACATAGTTAAATTGGTCTATGTACCCCCATGAGACATAATCAGACACTAGTTCTTGAGTTTCACTAGGCTATATTTCTTCTAGCACAATTGTGTTTACATACTTATAGTGGTCTCTTGCATTATATCCATTCTTTGTGCATATACAGAACCTTATATGAACAGTGTCTTTTTGCGACAAAATTTTTAAAGCCAATTCTTCATCCCTTTTCTCTATCCTTCTTTCAGCTTGCCTTTGCACTTCATCTTATTTCTATTTTACTAATTCTTCAGCTTCTTTTCATCTTTATTTAGGTTTTTTGCCTCTCCTCTTTTACTATCTTAGGCTAAAGAACCTCACCACCATTCATCACTTACAACCAATGATGTTCTAGGTTGGTTGGGTTAATGAAATATGAGTATACAGTTTTTGAAAGTTTCAACCTATAGTATTCACTCACATAATCTTCCACTCTATCATTATTTCCATGAATACTAACCAAAGCATGAGCACAAGGCAGTCCTGTTAAATCTCATCTCCTATATGTGCAATTCTTTTGTTGCACATCCACAATATATGGCCCTCCTGGACCCTCAACCTACACCCTTGGTCCACTAGAAAATTTTAATCTACAATATGTTTCCTCAAGTCTTATTTGGTTCATTTTTTTAAAATTTTTTGATAGATAATACCTTGATACTTTTTAATCTATTCCTTTTTCTTATAAAACCTTTTCATAAGCGTATTATTAATTATTTTCAATAGAATTATAATTGCTTTGTCTCTCATACCAATTATGTACCTACAAATTAAAATGTAAAGAGCATAATGAGAGGATTGATAAGTGGTTGTGATACTTAAAATAGGGACAAAAATAGATAAGTACCTATTGAAATTTTCATAAAGGTTATTCAAGAGCATGTCACATCTGTTATGTGTCTTGAACAATGCTCAAGTCCAGATATGAAATGCTCTTTCAAGACGATCAAACCATTTTCTAGCATCTCTATCTTCTTGCTCGATTCGTTCCATGCATATTTTGAATTTCACTTTATTACTTGCTCTTGTTGCATTTCATACTAGATCCTTTAGTTTCTTGACTTTATGTTTTTGTCTAAAGTTCTGATATATGTGTTTGACACAATTTCTATATTTCGTGATATGTTGAAATTTGCAACACATTTTTGTTTTATTTCGTATCATGTTGCATGTATTTAGGAGCTAGATTAAGTTGAAACTGACCTAATTATACTATAATTCAGGAATCCAAGGGAATTGAAGAAAAGAGGAGTCAAAGCCAGAAAGATATCCAAAAGGCTAAGTAATAGATGGACCGCCTTTCTGAAGGACGGTCCATATGTTCATCCATCCAATAAGTGCCAATTGTTTCCAAAAACCCTTTAAAAGAGGTCCATAATCAACAGAATAAAAAATGTACTATCTTTCCAGAAGATGGTCCATCAATTAACAGACGGATCCATGAGCAGACAGAGGTCAATCCTAATTAATGAAGCAAGAGACGGGCCGTCTTTCCAAAAGATGGAAGGCAATGAGCAAATGAGGATTTTTATTAATGGAGCAAAGGACGATCCATCCTTTCAAGGGATGGTCTGTCCCTGCACAACTGGGACCCATCGATTTTAAATTAATTAGGGATTTTTTCTACATAGTATAAATAGATTTTTTTTCATATTTTTTTTAGAAGAAAAGAGTTAAACTGATAGACTACATTCTTTTTCAGCCATAGTAGCATAGTTTGTAGACCTATATTGAAAATTGAAGATTCAAAGTTCATTCGTTCAAATTTTCTTCTCCAATTTTATAATTTCTTTGGTAAGGATGTCTTATTACTTGTTTTTTACTATTTCTCTTGCTATGGGTAGCTAAACTAAGATCTAGGGTTGTGAACCCAATGGATTATGAACTGATGTGCTGACAATTGACGGCATATTTGATGCTATTAACTATGAATAACTGCATGTTCTTGAGAAACTTTTGTTAGATATAATTGTGTTTGTGTTGCCTGTACAGGAAAATAGTCTCAAGTTGAAGATGTTTGGAAAAAGGCCCAGAAGTGCAAAGTGACATCCATTCTAATAGGTTGTCAACACTGTGACGGCCCCTTAACTCCAACTTTAGATTCCAGAAGTTTAACAAAAAAGGTACTTGAAGGTGATGATTCACTTGACGGATCGTCAACTCAGAGATCGAGCATCAGATCCATCGTCATCCTTAAGCAGTGATCTCAATAAAAGAAGTTGTTTTGACAGTGTCTACGACAGATCCTCAACCACTTAAGGGAATTTCAAATTTGGCATCAGTCTGGAGGGAATTTGAGTAGCTACTGGAAAGCAGTGTGTGACAGTCCAAGTGAAGAACTGTTACCCTTGTAAATGACTATCAGTTCTTTCATCAGGCGAAAGTGGGATTCCATTCAAAGTATATGTTTTAATTATCTGAGACTATAAATAGAATAAGCTAGGTTATTTTTCATTATCAGACTTTTAGACAGAAATATATCGACTTTGTACGTTACTTTCAAAAGTTCTTTAGGAGATATTATCATATTATTGGAATTACAATCAAGGTTTCAGATTTTCTTTGTAAGTTGAATCTTCTTTGATGAATATAATTGCTATTGTGATTAATTATCATGTGTTTCTAAGTTCCATTACTAGGGTTATGTGATTCATGGTAGATTGACATAGTTATGGTGATTGATGTATGGATTAGTTTGGTGTAATCGTGTGCATTATCACTTCTTTCAATTTGATTGATTTCTAATGGTTGCAAACAGTAGAATAAATCCTAGATTTTACTTTCTTGAGTAAGAGGTATAAATTTGGAAAAGAAGTGATAATAAGGATTCAAGGTTTTAACCCTTATTAATGATTAATGTTATAATAAGATTAATCAAATTAGATTAATTATCAAAACTCTTGATATATCACTCTTAGTTTGAGAATGTAAGAGTGATATCTAACTGAATAGATTGAGAAACATTTGGATGGAGCAATTGAGTAAATACCCTTCATACATAGCATTAATTGTATCCACTATAGTCAATCACCAAATGTTATTAAGAAACCATGATGATCATAACCCTAGTTTTATCTCTTCTTGTATTTAATAGTAATAAATCATAGTTAGTGTCTCTTGCTTTTTGACTAATATTGAAGTAGTGAACAACTTTCCCAAACCCCCATTTTTACGAAAATAATTAACTAAAAGTAAATAACCACAGAGATTTAGTTTTCACCATATTCCCTGTGTGATTCGACCCTAACCTCGTTGGATTCTATATTTGACAATAACCGCGTTATAATTCTTATCATAGAGGTTTAATTTGGGCATATCAAATTTTGGCGACGTTGTCAGGATGTACGATTTTAGATTAAGTCAAGTGTGTTTATTTGACTTTTAGTCTAATTTCCTAGTTTTACTTTTATTTGTTGTTTCTATTTATACAAGGTATAGGTTAGTGCATGCCAAGTACCTGAAGTCGAAGTGAACCATTAAATCCTTATAATCCCGAACTTGAGAGAACTTTGAGGAGAGCCATGAATGCACAAGAGCGTAAGGTAGAAAGGTTATAGCAACTTGCTAATTCTCAAGCTAGGGGCAACAATTAAAATACACCTAACAATAAAAATGATGATGTTGTTAGGGAGGAGCTGAATAAACAAAATATTGAGAACATAGCCCCTGGAAATCATTGTCAGCCTCATAGAGCTAGGGGACAACGTCGGCGGGCTATTTCATTTTATTATAAAGAGAAAGATGATACGGACTTGGATGGAGTCGGTGCTACTGGATCCATTGTCCCTCCACCACTAGCTATAGGAGATAAGTTCAACATCATAAGTATTATGATCCAGCTATTGAACTTGAAGCGCTTATTCAGAGAAGTAGCTGGCGATGATCCTAATTTGCATCTAATGAACTTTGTGGGAATCTGCAAGTCATTTGAGTTGCCAGGAGCTAGTCAAAATGCTATTCAGTTGAGGTTTTTTCCGTTGTCTTTGTCTGGGGAGGCAACTATGTGGTTGAATGAGTTGCCACATGACCCGATCATGAATTGGAGAGAGCCGAAAGATGCATTACTTGAGAGATTCCTTCCACCTTCCAGAATGCAGAAGCTGAGAGATAAGAAAATAACTTTAGGTAGCTACCTAGTGAGCCCTTGCATGAAGCATGGTTGCGATTCAACAAGAAACTCAAGCAGTGCCCCAATCATAAATTAGCTTATGAGCACCTGATGGAGACTTCCTATAGATCTCTAAATTTGGTAACTAAGCCAATTTCTAATTCTGTGACTAGAGGGTTGTTCATGTCACGAACTTACATTAAGGAAGTAGCTATATTGGACAGAGTCACCAAGACTAACAGGGCATGGCACATTAGAGACTCTAAGATCTCTGGTAATACATATTCAGTTGGGTTAACTGCAGAGCATCACCAAAAGGAATAGGAGAGAGAGACCAAGATATAGTGCATATGAAAACCCAAATAGAGCTGATCAAAAAATATTTACTTGCAGGGGGTGCTAAAAAGGTGAATGTTGTAGACTCACTGGGTAAGGCTGCCAGACAAGAAGATCATGACTCGAACTCTGAAAAAGAAGCTAAGTATCTGAATAACATAGGGGGTTTCCAGGCCAATGGCCAGGGAAACCAAGGTCGAAACTATCAAAAGGATAATTATTACCGCAGATATGGTTACAGAGATCGAGATAAAGGCAGTTGGAAAAATAAATAGAGTTACAGGAATGATCACAACGGGGTGCATGTGCCTCTCAAAAATCATGAGCAAAATAGTAATGATGCAGGAAGTTCTAAGATGGAAGAAGTATTGGCCAAGGTCTTGCAAAGAGGTCGAATCTAATCTGGAGTTAAGAAGATGAATAGTGACCTCTCTATTATTAGTCAACTCGTGGATTCACACTCCATAGTCATTAAACAACTGGAATTATAAATAGGACAAATGTTTACAGCCTTTAATTAGAGGAAGGTGGTACCCTGCATAGTGATATAGTGTAGAATCTGAGGAAGGATGGTCATTGCATGGCCATCACAACCAGAAGTAGCAAAAGGTTGGCTGAAATAACTCCTATTAGTGCAGAGCAGGTTGAGGATTTAGCTTTAGAGACAGAACTTGCAGCTAAAGATGAGGTTGGGCAGGTGATTCTGGCTAAGTCTGCAGAGTTGGTAGTTACTAAGAACACCATGGAGATGAAGGTAAAGCAAAAGAAAAGGAGGTGTTAAATCCATTGAATCAAATTCTTAGACCCCCACCTCCATTCCCGTAGAGATTGAAAAAGAAGGTGGAAGATGGAAAATTCCACAAATTTATCTCCATGTTGAAGCAGTTGTCAGTAAATTTTCCATTAGTGGAAGCCCTTGAGGAGATGCCAAGTTATGCAATGTTCATAAAGGACTTGGTCACAAAAAAGAGGACTGTCAGTTATGAGCCGGTGGATAATCCTCATCATTGTAGCGCGATCTCTTTGCGCTCATTAGTTTAGAAAAAGAAAGATCCTGATGCATTCACTATTCCATGCACCATTGGTGCATTTAATTTCGCCAAAGCATTATGTGACTTGGTTTCCAACATCAATTTGATGCCCTGGAAATATATAGGTAGTTGGTCTTGGGAGCTTGCAAATCGACTACTATGAGGTTGCTGACGGTTGATCGTTCTGTTAAGAGGACTGTGGGGATTCTCTATGACGTACTAGTTAAGGTGGAGCACTTTATATATCCTATTGATTTTGTAATCTTTGATTGTAAAGTGGACTTCAAGGTTTCCATAATTATAAGGAGGTTGTTCTTAGCAACCGGGCGAGCGTTGGTTGATATGGAGAGTGGTGAACTGAAGTTCAAACTGAATAATAAAGAGGTAAGGTACAATATATGCAAATCCATGAAACAACCAAGAGACATGAATGTAGTCTCTGTGATTGACATTGTTAATTAAGAGGTAGTTGGAGTACCTAGGGAAGAGAGATATGCAGTTGAAACTCTGGATGCAATGATGATTAATTTTAGGGATAACTACATCCGGGTGTACGAAGAGATAGTGAATGCTCTAGCGGGGATGGGATCTTAATCTTATGCTCCTAAGAAGCAAGATTTGGATTTAAAGAACAGACCAACTCCTCTAGCGAAGCCATCTATTGAAGATCCACCAGTGTTGGAGTTCAAATCATTACCCAATCACTTATATGTTTTCTTGGAATATAACAAAATACTCTCGGTCATTGTGGCAGCTGATTTGTTAGAGTGGTAGGTTAAAGCTCTGTCTTTTGTGTTGCAAAGGTTCAAAAAGGCAATTGGGTGGTCTATTATTGATATTATCAAGATCCCTCCAGGATTATGCACGCACAAAATTCAATTGGAGGAATATTATTTCCGAGTAGAGAGCACCAGTGCAGACTTAACCCACCAATGTAAGAGGTGGTTGTAATACCCCGGAAGCCTAAAGATCAGACCCTGGGAGTTGAAATGGAGAAAATATGATTTTATGCACCAGGACACATAACGAGTTATTCTGTAACCCATCAAGATGACCACGAGTCTTTAAGTGACTCGTGGTGAGGAGTATGACTTTAGTTGGAAATTTCTGGTTTTGGGTCACCACGGACATGACCACGAGTCGTGGTCATCCCCACGACTTTGAGTCAGTCATGGTCAAGGATGAGGTGCAAGTAGGAGGAATTGGCAAGTGCACTTAATGGGTGGGTTACCACAACTCGTTGGGTGCACCACGAGTCGTGATGTGCCCCGTGGTGAGCCCCAACTGAATATTGGCAGTGAAGCAATGGAAGGTGACCACGAGTCGTGGTCACAAGTGATGAACCATTAGGTCCCTCGTGGGGACACTTTAACGGAAGCTGGCAATGTACTTAATGATAGGAGATCATGACTCGTGCCCAGTGGTAACGAGTTGTCTAGTCCCTCGTTGAGACTGGCAGTCAGTTTTTCTCTGCGAATTTATTAAGGGCTTTTCCATAATTCCTATGATCTTAAGGCCTAAACTATGTTGTTTTAAGCTATGAGTAGTGAGTTTTAAGAAGGGAAACTTCATTCTAAGCTATTCCAATTCATTCATGCAAGCTTAGAGGGCTAGAGAGGTGATCAAGCTTAATTTCTTCCAAGTTCTTCTCAATTCTCCCTTGGGTAATCAGAGGAGTTATAGAATCAGATTCTCTCAGGTATGTAAGGTTATGAATGCATGAATTTGTTCACATCCATGCCCAATCCCTCTCTAATTCTTGAAAATCTATATGTTGATCCTATGGGGCTTTAACCTAATGCATGAATTTCCTAAGTTCCTACATGGGTATGATCTAAGTATATTTCTATTATCGAATTATGATTCATGGGCAAGTTTTACAACGTTTTAAATTATAAATCATGTTTTAAAGTTTTATAAATTATGATGCCCATCCATGAGAAGTTCATGAAATTTGAGACCTTTGATGTATGTACAAGTATTATGAGATATTTATGATGAAAAGCATGTTTTCAAGTTATCCATGTTTATAATCGTGTTTTCAAGTGAATCAAGTATTTTCAAACATGTTTAAGTATTGGTCAGGCCTATATGTTCAAATATGATTTATGATTTCATGTAAATTAGCTTATCACATGGTTTTGGAGTCAGGACTCCCAATTATGTTCAGCTTGTGGTATGGTTTGAGCCAAGACTCCTCATGTATGGTTTCAGATTTTATATGTACATGATTATTCAGCTTCGTCGCTAGTGATGGTCAGCTTTGTTGAAAAAAATGATGGAGAGCATATGCATATTTTTGGGAGTAATGTCTAACACCGAGTAGGCTAAGGGTCAATCAACCCTATGCCTCAGAACTATGGGCCAACGTAGGTATGATCAGATTATTTAAGACCTACTTTAGAGCTTTAACCTACCCCAAAGGGCGTTCAGCTTGATATCGATATCATGGTAGTGCCCTTAGCCCTGGCAAGGCTTTGGACGGCTCTGCCCACTTGAGTGTGATAGTCGGGACAACGTAAGCTTTATCGTGTAATGTTGGTTATATGACGAGTCTCCATTATTCCTCATTTGGATGAGGCTCATGGTTCCTGATATTCTAAACGTCAA
>JACEIK010008758.1:0-18864 GCA_018107945.1 Datura stramonium
AGCACGACGATTTGTCGGCCGAATTTCGCGAAACTAAATCCGTAGGAATGCTCCATGCTGCTAAATACCTCAGTATCTGAGGTTAATTTGAATTTGGACCGCGTTTGACGGCGTAATCGAACGATAATTTATCAAACCTCACGCACGCTCTGTTTTCTCTCACGTTTTCTGGAAATTATGAAGTATTAAGGAATTAACTGAAGTTGGGGGGCATATATATAATTGGGACTATTAGTCGCATTCAGGGAATGCGATTTATAAGTCGCATTTTGCCTTGCGACGCGCCGACTTGGCGCTTGTCCGATCTTTCCCTGGGCCTTTTTCTAACATGTATGGCATTCTAAAACTCTTAACCAACATGCGAATAGACCATCTATATGTCAAGAATTTACGGGGTGTAACACATTTGTTAGCTTATATGGGATGAAATACATCTTGGTGGCAGTGGATTGTGTCTCCAAATGGATGGAGGCTATTGCACTACCTAACAACGAAGGAAAAAGTGTCACAAAATTTTTGCGAAAGCACATATTCACTAGATTTGATACTCCTAGAGCAATAAGTGATGGTGGATCACACTTTTGTAACCATCTCTTTAGAACCCTGCTGGAGAAATATGTTGTCAAGCATAAGGTGGTGACACCTTACCATCCTCGGTCAAATGGGCAAATGGAAGTTTCAAATAGGGAAATAAAGACCATTATGCCCAAAATAGTGAATACTAACCGGACAGATTGGTCTAGGAAGCTCGATGATGCATTGTGGGCCTATCAAACATCTTACAAGACCCTCATTGGTTCATCTCCATATGAGCTAGTCTATGGAAAGTCATTTGATCTACCGGTTGAGTTAGAGCATAAGGCATTGTGGGCTCTGAAAAAGATGAACTTAAATTGGAATGAAGCAGCCAAGTTGAGACTTGACCAGCTGAATGAGTTAGATGAATTTCGACTTTGAGCTTATGAGAGTGAGGATATTTATAAAGAAAGAATAAATATTTATCATTATAAGAATATTGTAAAGAGGGAGTTCAACGCTGGTGATTTGGTGTCGCGACATTATATCAAGCGTTGCATGGGAGTCGACCCATGGATGGCGAAGTATGAGTAGTCGCAGGTATGTTCCTTTTCTTCTGCTTCACATTCTATGCTTTGGGGACGAAGCATTCTTTTTAAAATGGGGAGGGGGTGTACTTGTATTTTTGGGACTTTGTTGGATTCGTCCTAGGGTTTTTCTTGTCATGTTTCTTTTCCCTCAGGCGTGCTATCTAGTAGAACCGGCATGTTTAGAATTTTATTTTTGTGTTTTTATTTAATTATAAAGTAGCTAATGAGTACTCAGCCAATTAATTGCACTATCTTTAAAGTTTGAAAATTTGATCCTATTTAAAAATTTTAATGGTTAGCTATGTACTTGTTGATTGCAAAGCATGATTTCTATGGATCTTTTTATGTTATTTAGTATACTAAGCATGAGAAGTTCTTGTTAGCCATGTATAAACCGGACAGGTAGAATGAGTGCAAGATATGTACCATGAGTGAGTGAGCTCTAATACCTAGTTTAATACTACACAGAGGATCTAGAACTTGCCCCGTTAGTCTTTACATAGGTTTTAGCATGGTTGGTTAGGAAAGGATCATAGGTCATTTTGTTTAGTCCATTTTTAGCTTAAATGACCCTACCAAAATAATATGATTCCCTTGATCTCGATTTTGAGCCTTAAATGAATCATTTTTCTTTGATTAACCAATTAATCGTACTCATTTTTTATAATGAACCTGTTTTGGCCCTGGTCCCTCCTTGGACATTGTGAACCTCAACATAGGAAAAATGCCTAAGTTGAGGGTGGCTAGAGTAGGGGTGCATAAATCTTGGGAAGGTGAAAAAGGAAGAGAAAAAAAAAGGTTAAAAAATGAGAGGTGGTGTGAAAAATAAAAAGAAAAAGAAATAGAAAGAAAAATTGAAAAAGAAGATGCAAAAATAGAATGATGAATGAAAATTTGTGAAAACACACCACACCCATACAAGTGCATAAAATGGAGAAAAGGAAGAAAAAAAAGTTGAAAAAACAAAAAGAGTGAAAAAGTGAAAAATAGAGCCACATGTATGTAGTGTCAAGGAGGGGTTTAGTCACTAAAAAGATTCCATATTTACTATGCCTAGCCTGAAAGCCTAATTACAAGCTGAATCAATTCCTATAGTGATCCTAGCCTGACCATCTGACAAGCCAAAGTAGAGAAAATAAGGGAAAGTCCATGGTATCCAACATGCGGTATCTGAAACCTCTTTGTGAGAGTGAGAGTCTTAATTGTTCAGTACCATTTTCATATTTTCCTATATCTATGAGTGAGGGACTTTATTTGCTATGAGGCTACATGGTTTGTGTTTAATTCTACCAATTTTCTGTGTGAAAAGCATTGGTGATGACTTGATTAATAGCTAGATGACATATCTTGATCCCTGTTTATCATGGTTTGTGGTTGCTTGATGTGCATATGCTGATTTAGTTTATGGAAAAAAGGGTCAAAAGTTGTTTGAGTTTATGGTGCAAATTTTGGTTGATAGTTGGCTGTAGTATCCTAGGTTTATTTTCTAGTTAAGCGTCATTTTTAGTTTTTTTTTGTTTTCCTTGTCTGAGGATATGAAAAAGTATTAAGTTGAGGGTGTTGATGTGTTGTGAGTTTATAGCACTTTCGACGCTTACTGAGAAAATAGCATGGACTTAGGTACGTTTATATGGATATGAGGTACTTTTACTTTGTTTTTAGGGAAAATAGATGTTGGAGCAAAAATATGCAAAAGAGGCATAAAAGTGCAGAAAATCAGCAAAGTACAAATCTCAATACGAGCTGCACCTTGATTGTACGAGTCATACTGAGACTCTTGGTGAAAATCAGAAGGCTAGAATAAGAGGAAGGCAAAGTAAGTCTCTCAATATAAGTCGTACGAAGATGGTACGAGCCGTAACTGAAGTCGTGGAAATCTATAGAGAAAATTTCATACGGCAATTTCTTGGTATGGGTGGAACCTACGGATCGTAACAACCTCTTATGACCCATTCATGAGCCATGGGAAGCTTCAGCAATTGTTAAAGACTTGGCGGAACTCCAGATGCATCAAGAAAGTATGAGTCGTAGGAGGAAGGTACGAGGCGTACCACAACACTTGTAGAAAACTTCAGAAGATGTCAAAGTTCTCAGGTCCAGGCCACAGATGGATTGTACCATTCATAGGACTATTGTACAATTCGTAGGACTATGGTATGATTCGTAGGACTATGGTATGAGTCGTACCAGCTGCCAACACATAGACAAATCTGCAGCAGCCAAGGATGTAGGAGAGGCAATTATGACCCGTACAATCCTGTTACGGAAAGTAGGATCAGTCGTGAGTCAAGCCAGTGCCAGATATTGAAAATTCCCTATTAGTTTAGGAAAAAAATTTTAATGTTTGTATAAATACCTTTTATATTTTATTTTAGTGGAACATCTAGAGAGAAAATAGTAGAGATGTGTGAAAAGTATTGTTTGTGAATTTTTATCTAGTTTTGGAGAGCAATTCTTAAGATCAACACTTGATTTCATCAATTGTTCTTGAGATTGTTCATTGATATTCAAAGAAGGTTTTCTTCAAATTATTGTTGTAAGTATTTAATTATTTGTTTGTCTATGAATGCAAAATATAGTCTTACAATCATGAAAGGCTAAAACCTCCACAACTAGGGTTGTTGGAGCTATGGTGGAATAATGAAATAGGGTTACACATAAGTGATTCAAAACTAATGCTAAAAGCTTGTATTGTATTCTATTCATCTTTAAACATTTATTAACGGTGTACAACATTAACATTTGCCCGAATTCTTTACTTGCTTGAACCTAGAGAGTAGAGATTAGGAAAAGAGAATTACAACAAAGTCTTGGTCTTTATGATCATTGTATTAACTTAAGTTGTGGTAGAAGGATAGTTAAATTTGGGATAAATTGATAACGGTTAGTTTGAAATCACTCATGAGACCTAACCTGACGATTAAGTATAGTCGTTCAATAGAGACGAATCAGTCATTTGGATGAACTGTAGTTATCAGTTCTACAAGTAAGCATTGAGATTGATCGCGTGTGTATACCCACATAGTTATGAATCTATTGGGAATACTTACCATAGTTATTTGCAAATATTGATAACAACCACAATTATAATCTTGCTTTAACATTGTTTTTCTTTGAAACCCCCCAATTTGGAGATAACTTACCAATAAGTTTAAGTACTGGCATTAGTCTAGATCTTACTTTATTCCCTATAGGTTCGACCCTAACCTCTTTGTTTGGTTCTTAATTGACAACATCCGCTTCATACTTTGTTAGGAGTGTGAGTTTGAGCGTTATCAGTAGTAACGTGCGAAAAGTTTAATTTGTGAATTCTTATCAAGTTTTGAAGAGCAATTCTTAGGATCAACACTTGATTTTATCAATTGTTCTTTAGATTGTTAATTGATATTCAAAGTAGGTTGTCTTTCAATTATTGTTGTAAGTATTTAATTATGTGTTTGTCTATGAATGCAAAATGTAATCTTACAATCATGAGAGGCTAAATGCTCCATAACTAGGGTTGTGGGAACTATGGTTGATTAACCAAATAGGGTTACACAAAAGTAATTCAAAATCAATGCTAAACACTTGTATTTTATTCTCTTTATCTTTAAACTTTTCTTAACAATGTACAACATTAGGACTTGCCCGAATTCTTTACTTGTTTGAACCTAGAGAAGTATAGATTAGGAAAAGAGAATTACAACAAAGCCTTGATTTTTATATCCATTGTATGAATTGAGTTGCGATCGCAGGAAAGTTAATTTGGGATATATTGATAATGGTTAGATTGAAATTACTCATGAGACCTGACTCAGTGAGTGAGTATAGTCATCCAATGGGGACGTACCAATCGTTTGGATAAACCCTAGTTATCAGTTCTATGAGTAAACACTGGTATTGATCACGTGTGTATACCCGAAGTAATTATGAACCCATGGGGAACACTTTCCCTAGTTATTTGCAAGTCCTGATAATAACCACAGTTACAATCTTGTTTTAATATTGCCTTTCTTTGAAACCCCCCATATTTTGAGATAACTTACCAACAAGTTTAAGTACCGGCATTAGTCTAGATCTTACCTTATTCCTTGTGGATTACACTTCAACCTCTTTTTGTGGTTCTTTATTGACAACGTCCGCTTTATACTTTGCCAGGAAGTGTATTTGAGTGTTATCAAAAAGTGGTTGATGACGCTCAAACTCACACTTTCTAACAAAGTATAAAGTGGTCATTGTCAACAAGGAACCCAACTAACCCACAGGGAATAGGGTAAGATCTAGACTAATGTTGGTAAGTGAAATTGTTGGTGAGTTATCTCCAAATTGGGGGGTTTAAAGAAAATAATGTTAAAGAAAAGATTATAATTGTAAATAATTAAGATTTGCAAACAACTAGGGTAAGTGCTCCCCATGGGTTCACAACTACTTCAGGTATACACACATGATCAATCCCAATGCTTACTTGTAGAACTGATAACTAGGATTCATCCAAATGACTGGTTCATCCCTATTGGATGACTATTGTCACAACCCAAACCTGGGGAGGCGTGACTGGCACCCGATGCCACCCCTGATATGAGCTTACTCGATGCCCAAAATATAAAACAAAGGGCAGAACCGATGAGGTTCAACAAAACAATAACTATACAATCAAAATGAGATGATAGACTATAGCGGAAGCTGGCTCACCTGACCAACCAAGAAAAATAAATACAATATGTCATCGAGGCCACAGAATAGAAGAACAACTACACAACATGACCCACCTGGCCTATAACAATGACTCTACACCCACAACTAATGTCTACGAACCTCTAAAAGAATATAATAAAAATCAACTGCTCGAGACAGGGCCCGGAACTACCCATAACTCAACCTCTGGCAACTCAAAAGAACTGGAGCACACCGACTTAGCTGGAACTCCACTCAGCAACCAAGAACCTGATCTAACAGCCCACCATCACCTGTAGGCATGAATGCAGCGCCCCGACTAGGGTTTCAGTACAATAATGTACCGAGCATGAAAAGCAGAAACAACTGGAAGGCTAAGATTAGAGATCAACAGATATACCAAATATCATAGAAGGAGAACTGAAATTAAGTAAACACATAAAATCTACCTGCCCCTACAAGCCCGGCAAGTCCAAAAAGTAAATAACAATACAACGACACCTAGCTGACCCAACTCACCTGTCATCAACTCTAGACCTCTCAATGGCCTTAGCTAACACCAGCCAACATCTAGCATCCACTGCTATCAAATTACAAATAACACAAGCAAAAACCACAATATAATGCCAAACAAATCATAAGTAAACACCAGTTAATCAACATCATCAATCAGTCACTGCCAAACACTCTCTCAGTTGTGCACAGTTGGCGGAGCTCAATCCATTTGGGAGAACCAATCGCGATCCCAGGAAGACTCAGACATGTCGGACCACTCTCGGATCATTTCTCAACTTGACACTTCATAGGACATCATTCTAAACCCCATAGGTCATTTCACTCCTTGGGCTCAACCCCTCAGCCGAAAACACTCTCGTGCATCGGGTATCCACAAGTCATAAGGCACCTCGGGCTCGATCCCTAGTCGGAACAACACTCGTGCATCGGGTATCCACAAGCCACAAGGAATCAAACATAACACACACACAATAGAAAACAATAATAATACATGCTCAAATATCCCACAATCAGCTCTCAGACCCCACAACCCAACTATTACAACACAATACTAATCTTTCACGTCTAGCTGTCCACCGACGAGCCACTAACCAAGCTAAGGACAACCATCCTAACCAGCCTATCCTAAATCTTTACAAACAGCCCACATGCCACTCTACTCACCACTAACATCAAGGGACACGTCCAAACTAGCCCAAGTGTCATCACGGTCATCACGTCCCATCGACACGGCTGACACGACTGCCGAATCAAATATTACAAAATATCATCGCAACCATATACCTTTACCACTCTAAACCCTAATTCACTTTTCAAAATAATAACCTAATCTTATTCACTCAAATAGCCCACATCTTGCTACAAGAACCACACGCCTCACATACGGCCTCTCGACATGAGCCTAATAATTTGCCATCTATGATTCTCCGCACTCAAGCCCAAGCCATCGATCAAACCAGCACCTTAAACACACCATTATCACCATATAAACAGTATAACAAGAGTTCAGTAATACCAAAACACAAGTCATCACAAACAGCCAACACACATGTCAACATGGATGAGAACGGCTATGGAATTCATGCTGAAAAAGGGAGGGACAAGCCTAACATACCTTAGCTTCAAGACTAGACGATCTTGAGCCTTCAACACCATGAACCTAATGCCTAAAGGCAGTCCAAGATTCTGGAAAAGATACAGTCAACAAACTCAACAAAGATGACAACACAAACGAGGCATAACCGATAAGATTCATACGGATTCGATGGTAGAAACTCTGAGACAACACCCTATCAGCGTTAAAACACCTATAAACAACCTTAAAAACTAAGGAGAACAAAATAAAGAAGGCTTACCAAAAGCTTCACCACGAAACACCCACCAACAGCCCGGAAAAGACACCAAACCACGGACTACACCAAGCTCCCGACTTTCAGACATCAAAATCATGTTGAGTCATGGATTCTAGACCCAAAACCCAAAGGAAACAATGGAGAGAACCTTGAGAGAGGTTTTGTACGTGAGAAGTTCTGGAAAATAAGAAATAAGGCAACCAACTGACCAAGGGGCTTTTATAGTCCTTCACTGCCATAGACCCTTGTGAGGTGCCTGCTTGTGCAGTCTCACGAAAACGCGAATATCTCTCTACTCCGAAGTCAAATTAACGAACGGTTTGATGCGATGGAAACTAGACTCATAGATATTTAATTTGATAGGTCTAACACCCCCTAAATCCTTATATATTTTGAGAAAAGCTTCGATAGATTTGACCTAGATTTCAAAGAATCTCAAGAAGGTAATTTGCGACAACTTTTTTCAAATTTTGTTCCACAACGTGATCGATTTCCAATCTTAAATAAGACCATAGGGTGACTCAAATAACTCATAACACTTTCTTCTTAGTCTATTATGTACTCTTAGTCCTACCTCGAAAGCATGATTTTATAGATCAAATTATCTGAGGTATTACAATTATACTCAATCACCGGTGTCACATCTCATGAGCGATTTCAAACTAACCGTTATCAATATGTTCAAAATTTAACTATTCTGCGACTACAGATCAAGTTAATACAATGATTGTAAAGACCAAGATTTTGTTGTAATTCTTTTTTCCTAATCTCTACTTCTCTAGGTTCAAGCAAATAAAGAATTTGGGCAAGTTCTAACGTTGTATACCATTAAGAACTACTTAAACATGAAGATAATACAATACAAGCTTTTCACATTGGTTTTGAATCACTTTTGTGCAACTCTAATTCGTTAATTCGTCATGGTTCCCACAACCCCTAGTTGTGGAGGTTTTAGACTCTCATGGTCGTAAGATTATAATTCGCATTTATAATCAAACACATAATTAAATACTTGAAGCACAATTGGAAGGAAATCAGATTTGATTATCAAAGAACAACCTCAAGAGCAATGTAGGAAATCAAGAAATTGATCCGAAGAATTGCTTCTCAAAACTTGATAAAAATTCACAATAATAACTATTCACACGTCTACTAACTCAATTCTGTTCTTCCTTCACTAAAATAAAACATAAAGGATAGTTATACAGACATTAGAATCCTTTTCCTAAGATAACAGGGAGTTTTCCATATCTGGTGCCGAATTTGCCACGACTGAACTTATGAGCCGTAGCAGGATTTTACAGGTCATACCTGCTTTTCGTAAGTTCTTGGCTTCTTCAAATTTGGATAAGTGTTGGCATGCTGGTATGACTCGTATCTTCATCCTACGAGTCGTACATTACTTTAGTGGTTTGGCCCTGAGAACTCTGACATTTTCTGGAATTCTTCACGAGTGTTGTGGTATGCCTCGTACCTTCTTGCCACGACTCGTACTATCTATAGTGTCTGATGTTCTGCCAAGTACTGAAAAACCTTATGAAGTTCACCACGGCTCTTGGTACAATTTGTACATTGATGTTATGATTTCTGAGTCCATCTGTACTAGGAGTCTGCCTTTGTGCAATTTCTTCTAAACATTTTCATGACTCCAGTTATGGATCGTACCATCTTGGTATGGCTCATACTGAGAGTCGTATGTCACCTTCTTCCCACTTCAGCCTTCTGACTTTCATCACGGTTATCAGTACAGCTCATACAATCAAGGTACGGCTCGTACTGAGACTGGTACTTTGGCTGATTTTCTACATTTTAAGGCTTCTTTTGCACATCTTTTCTCCAACATTTATTTTTCCCTGAAGTCAAAGTAAATGTTCCTTATATCCATATAAACATACCTAAGTTCATGCTATTTTCTCATTTTTAAGCATCGAAAGTGTTGTAAACTCACAGCACATCAACACCCTCAACTTAAGACTTTTTCATGTCCTCGGGCAAAGAAAAAGAAAAACTAAACACAACGCTTAACTAGAAAATAAACCTGGGACACTACAGTCAATATCAAACAAAATTTGCACTATGACTCCAAAAGCTTTTGACCCTTTTCCCGTGAACCAAATTAGCACATGCAGTACAAGAAACCATAAAACATGATAAGATGGGATCAATACATATCTTCTAGCTATTAACAGGTAGTCAAGTCATCATCGATGCTTTTTACACATACCACTGGTAAAGTTAAACACAAAACATGTACTCTCACAGCAAACGAAGTCCCCCACTCACAGATATTTTAAGATATATGACATGGGACTGAAGAAGCAGGACTCCCACTCTCACAAAGAAGTTTCAAATACCGCATATCGGATACCATAGGCTTGCCCTTATTTTTTCTATTTCGGTCTGTCAGATGGTTAGGTTAGGATCACTATAGGACTTGTGTTTGCTTGTAAGGTAGGCTTTAGGGCTGGGTAAGGTAGATATGGAATCTTTTGAGTGACTAAAACCCCTCCTTAGCACTACATACATGTGGCTCCATTTTGTTCACTTTTTTCACCCTTTTGCTTCTTACATTTTTCCTTCCTTTTCACCCTCTTTTATACATTTGTATGAGCGTGGTGTGTTTCTTCAAACTTTTATGCGTCTTTTTCTATTTGTATTTTTTTTAAAAAATTTCTTTTGGCACACCACACCTCATCTTTTACCTTTTTTTCTCTTTTCTCTCTCTTTTTCACCTTCCCAATCTTCATGCACCCCTACTCTAGCCCCCTCAACTTAGGCATTTTGCCTATGTTGAGGTTCACAATGTCCAAGGAGGGACCAAGGTCAAAATAGGTTCATTATAAAAAATGGGTATGGTTAATTGGTTAATCAAAGAAAAAATGGTCTATTTAAGGCTCAAAATTTTGGATCAAGGGAATCATATGATTTCGGTAGGGTTATTTAGGCTAAAATGGGCTAAACAAGAACATCCTATGATTCTTTCCTAACCAACCATCCGAAAACCAGGCAAGTTCTAGATCTTTTACACTGTATTGAACTAGGTATCAAACCTCACTCATTCATGGTACATGATTTATATTCACTCTACTTGTATGGTTTATTCATGGCTTAACAAAAACTACACATGCTAATATGCTAAATGACGTAAAAAGATCAACATAAATAATGCATGCAATCACAAGCACACAATTAATTCATCAAAAAATTACAGGGTCAATTTTTCAAAAATATCAAATCTAGTGCACTTTATTGGTTGCGTACTTCTAAGCTACTTTCTAATTAAACAAAAATCACAAAAAATAAAATAAAATCCTAAACATGTTGATTCTACTAGATAGCATTCCCAAGGGAAAAGAAACACGACAAAAAAACCCTCAGACGAATCAAAAACCCTAAAAATACAAGTACACCCCCTCCCCTTTTTAAAAAAGCATGCTTCGTCCCCGAAGCATAAAATGTAAGCATAGAGGGAAGGGAACATACCTGCGGCTACTCAGACTTCATCATCCATGGGTTGCCTCCCATACAGTGCCTGATTTAACATCGCGGCATGACATAACTTTTGCGATTCTTCAGGCATTATCAAGGTACACTACCTAGATTCCTCTGAATTCCTCCACATCTCCCAAATATAGCTTTATTCTTTTCCCATTCACTTTGAACCTTTTTCCATATTTATTCTCAAGTTCCACTGCACCGTATGGGGACACATGCACCACTTTGTAAGGTCCCATACATCTATTTTTCAACTTTCCAAGATGCAAATAGAGCCTTGAGTTGAACAGTAGGACCAAATCGTCTATGTTAAACTCCTTTTTGCAATATTATTTTCATGATAAATCTTCATTCTTTCTTTATAAATGGCTGCACTCTCATAGTATCTAAGTTAGAACTCATCCAACTCATTGAGCTGGTCAAGTCTCAGCTTGGCTGCTTCATTCCAGTTCAAATTCAGCTTTTTTAGAGCCCATAGTGCCTTATGCTCTAATTCAACTAGTAAATGACAAGATTTTCTATAGACCAGTTGATATGGAGATGAACCAATGGGGATTTTATAAGTTGTTTGATAAGCCCACATCACATCATCGAGCTTCCTAGACCAATCTATCCGATTAGTATTTACTGTTTCGGCAAGAATGGTCTTTATCCCCCTATTTGAAACTTTCACTTATCCACTTGACTGAGGATGGTAAGATGTTGCCACCTTATCCTTGACGCCATATTTCTCCAACAGGGTTCTAAAGAGGAGGTTACAAATGTGTGATCCACCATCACTAATGATTGCTCTGGGAGTTCCAAATCTAGCGAAGATGTGCTTCCGCAGAAATGCTGTAACACTTTTGCCTTCATTGTTAGGTAGCAGAATAGCCTCCACCCATTTGGAGACATAGTCCACTACCACCAAGATGTATTTCATCCCATGTGAACTAACAAATGGGCCCATGAAGTTTATACCCCATACATCAAATAACTCAACTTCCATAATAGGGGTCAATGGCAACTCATACTTATGGGTAATGCTGCCCTGTCTTTGACACTAATCACATGCCTTGGCGTTATCATAGGAATCTTGGTGAATAAAGGGCCAGTAATAACCGCATTGCAAGATTTTATGTGCAGTTTGAATACCACTATGATGACCCCCAACTGGGATGAATGATAGGCCTCAAGAATGCTCAACATTTCTACCTTTGGAACACTCCTACAAATGATCCCATCTACACAAATGCAAAATAAGTATGGTTCATCCCAATAGTATCTATGGGCATTGAATAAAAACTTCTTCTTCTGTTGGGGAGTCAGGTCTGTAGGGATCATATCGCTAACCAAATAATTTGCAAAGTTGGCGAACCAGGGAATCAAGTCCTAAGATGCAACTAGCACCTGCTTGTTTGGGAATGCATCATTAATATAAATCTCCTCTAATGCCCTAGTTTCATACTCTAGCCTGGATAAGTGATTAGCTACCTAATTTCAGTCGCTTTTCAATCTTTGACCTCAAACTCGAATTTTAGAGCAACAACACCCACCTAATCAATCTAGGTTTAGCATATTTTTTAGACATCAGATACCTCAAAGCGGCATTGTAATGCCCCAGAAACCCTAAGGTCAGACCTGGGAGTTAAAAAGGAGAAAATAGGATTTTCTGCACCAAGTCACAAAATGAGTAGTCTTGTGACCGGTCAGGATGAACACGAGTCTTTAAGTGACCCATGGTAAGGTGTATGACTTTAGTTTGATATTCATGTTTTTGGGTCACCATGGGCATGACTAAGAGTCTTGGTCAGCCCCACGACTTGTTGGTCAACCGTGGTCAAGGTTGGTTGAAGGAAGGGGAATTTTGGAAGTGAAGGTAACAAGAGGTGACCACGACAGTAACAACTCAATAGGTCCCCCATGATGAGACTCAAGTGAAAGGTTGGTAGTATAGTTAATGACTTCTGACCACGAGTTGTGGTCCATGGTGATGACTCGTCCAGTCCCTCATTGGGACTAGCAGTCTGTTTTTCCTTGCGAGTTTATTAAGGGCATTTTTATAATTCCTGTGATCCTAAGGTCTAAATTACATCATTTTAAGGTCAGAATGAAGAGTTTTAAGAAGGGTTAAGTCATTCTAAGCCTATCCTAGTTAATGCATGCAAGTTTAGAGGTTTGGAGAGGTAATTAAGTTTAGTTCTCCAAGTTCTTCATCAATCCTTCATTGGACAATCAAGGGAGTTGTAGAACCAGTCCTTATCAGGTATGTAGGGTTATGAATGGATGAATTTGTTCACACCTATGCCCAGTACCTCTCTAATTCATGAAAATCTACATGTTGATTCTATGAGGTTTTAACCCAATGCATGAATTCCCTAAACTTCTACAATGGGTATGATCTAAGCATGTTTCTATTGATGAATTATGATTCATGGGAAAGTTCTACAATGTTTTCAATTATAAATCATGTTTTCAAGTTTTATAATCTACGATACCCATCCATGAAAGTTCATGAAAGTTGAGATCTATGATGTATGTTCAAGTATGATGAGATATTTATAAGAAATGCATGTTTTCAAGTTACCCATGTCTATGATTATGTTTTCAAGTAAATCAAGTATTTTCAAGAATATTTAAGTATTGGGCAAGCCCATATGTTCAAGTATGATTTATGATTTCATGAATTAGCTTACCACATGGTTTTGGAGTCAAGACTCCCAATTATGTTCATCTTGTGGTATGGTTTGAGCCAAGGCTCCTCATGTTATGATTTCTGATTATGCATGTATATTATTATTTAACTTTGTCTCTAGACAATAGTCAGCTTCATTGAAAAATAATGGAGAGCATATGCATGTTTTTGGGAGTAGTGTCTAGATCCGAGCAGGCTAAGGGTCGATCAACCCTATGCTTCAGAACTACGCGCCAACATAGGTATGGTCAGATTATTTTGGACCTTCTTTGGAGCTTTATCCTACCCTCTAAGGGCCTTGATCTTGATATCAATATCATGGTAGCCTTCTTAGCCCTGTCAAGGCTTTGGATGCCTCTGCCCACTTGAGTGTGATAATCGGGACCACGTAAGCTCTATCATAGTAATGTCAGTTATATGACGAGTCTCTCATTGTTCCTCATGATTTCAATTATGCATGTTTATTATATACATATATATGTATGTTTCAAGTAGGTTTGATCCAATGTTCAATTTTACTTATGATTATCAGTTTTCATCTTTGGGTCATTCAAATCAGTTACGTTCAAATCATGATTTCAGAAAATAGCATGCATGCCCTACTCTCACACTTTTATCTTGATTATGTTTTATATTACGCATGTTTGAATGATTTTACTTAAGTAAGAGGTTTTACTTACCTTGCATACTTAGTACATTTCGTGTATTGACCGCATACTCTATGATATATCATTTTATGATACAGGCTCCGATCTTCATACTCAGCCCTATCATTAGCCAGTTAGCATCCAACTTCATTGGTGAGTCCTCATCTCCCGAGGACCATTTCTTACCAGTTATCTTTACATTTTCAGTATTAGACTTAGAGAGTTAGTTGGAGTCTTGTCCCATCAACTCATCAGAATTAGAGGCTTTTCAGACATAGATTTTATTCAGCTTCAGACTCGTGTTGTATGTTCTGGTGTTAGACTATGTTCAGACTTCTACTATGTTATTTTGTTGATTTCTTTTTCTTCTTTTATTGATCGAGTTAGATGTATGTTCAACTTGGAGTCTCTCGGGACTCCTTATTCTGTTTCTCGATCTAAGCCTATGTTCTAGCTGTGACAGGCATAGTGTATATGGACGATCACCTTAGTTCCAAGAAAGTATGCTCGAAACTTCTCAAATGAAAAAACCACGACTAGTAGCTCCTGTTTTGTGACCGTGTAGTTCTTTTGGGCTGTGTTGAGTGTTTTACTAGCATAGTAGCTAGGATGGAAAATCTTTTCTCTTCATTGGCCCAAGACAGCACCAAGAGCAACCTCGCTAGCATTACACTTACTTCAAATGGAAGAGACCAATCCGCTAGCATCACACTTACTTTAAATGGAAGAGACCAATTTGCATATATGATAATAGGAGCAGTGGTGAGTTTCTCTTTCAAGCACTCAAAAGCCCTTAGACATGCCTCATCAAATATGAACTTTACCTCTTTCTCAAGAAATTTGCACAATGGCTGTGCAATCTTTGAAAAGTCCTTGATAAACTGCCTATAGAATCTTGTATGCCCTAAAAAGCTTCTGACACCATTTGCGGAAATAGGGGGTGGAAAACCTGCTATAATTTTAATTTTTGCCTTGTCCACCTCAATTCCTTTCAGGAGATTTTGTGACCCAACACTACTTCTTCCTTAACCATAAAATGACATTTTTTCCAATTTAGGACCATATTGGTTTATTCACATCTATTCAACACTTTTCCCAAGTGTTTGAGGCAAGATTCGTATGAGTCACCCACAACAGAGAAGTCTTCCATGAATACTTTGATGGTTTCCTCTACCATATCAGAAAATATCGACATCATGCAGTGCTGGAATATGATCGGTGCATTGCAAAATTCAAATCTCATTCGTTTGAAAGCAAATGTTCCATACGGGCAGGTGAAGGTAGTCTTTTCTTGATCCTCTGGGGTGATAGTGATCTGATTATATCTTGAGTAGCCATCAAGAAAAAAGTACCAACCTCTACCTGCTAATTTGTCAAGCATCTGATCCATGAATGGCATTGGAAAGTGGTCCTTCTGGGTCCTGTGGTTGAGTTTCCTGTAATCCATGCATACACGACATCTTGTAACTGGTCGTGTTGGTATCAGCTTATTCTTATCATTAGGTACCATTGTGATCCCCCATTTCTTTGGTATGCACTGTACCAGACTCACCCACTTTCTATTTGCAATTGGGTAGACTACACCAGCGTCTAGCCACTTGATAATCTCCTTTTTCACTACTTCTTGCATTGGTGGGTTCGGGCATTGTTGATGTTCTATACTTGGTGTGCAGTTTGAATCCAACTGAATCTTGTAAGTATATATGCTCGGAGGAATCCCGATGATATCAGCTATGGTTCAACCAATTGCCTTTTGTGCCTTTTTAATACTATGACCAAAGCTTCTACTTGCCAGTCCATCAAATCTACTGCAATAATCATTGGCCAAGTGTCGTCTTCACCCAATAATTCATATTTGAGATGGGGTTGCAGTGCCTTCAGTTCAAGGACTGGTGGTACCTCTACTGATGGCTTTGCTAGCGGCTTTGAACGGTTCTTCAAATCAAGGTCTAACTTCTTTAGTCTGAAGTTATATGACCCCATTCCATCTAGGGATTTCACCATTTCCGTGTACTCTGGTACCCCATCTCCTTCATAATTCATCAAGACAACTGCTAAGGTGTCAATAGTCATCATCTCTTCCACGGGCACTAGCAGCTTCTTATGTTCCATATGGATGTTTGCAAAAGGGTCGTTCCTTTGATGTCGGCCTGAATGAATCATAAAATAAAAAATAAAAAAATGTAAATGGGGAAATAACAGCCAAAGTTCAAATAAACGAAATTAATATAATCTTAGTCATATTTCCCGGCAACGGCGCCACTTTTTCATAAAGCTCAAACTCACACTTCCTGACAAAGTATGAAGCGGTCGCTATCAATAAAGAACAAAACTAAGAGGTTGGGTTCGAACCCACAGGGAATAGGGTAAGATCTAGAATAGTGCTAGTAAGTGAACTTGTTGGTAAGTTATCTCCAAATTGGGGGGTTTAAAGAAAACTATGTTAAAGTAAAGATCATAATTGTGATTTAAAACAAGATTTGCAAACAACTAGGGTAAGTGTTCCCTATGGGTTAATAACTACTTCGAGAATACAAACGTGATCAATCCCAATGCTTACTTTTAGAAATGATAACTACGGTTCATCCAAATGACTGGTTCATTCCTATTGGACGACTATACTCAATCACCAAGTCAGGTCTTATGAGCGATTTCAAACTAACCGTCATCAATACGTTCCAGATTTAACTATCCTGTGACCACAGCTCAAGTTATACAATGATGTAAAGACCAAGGATTTGTTGTAATTCTCTTTTCCTAATCTATACTCCTATAGGTTCAAGCAAGTAAAGAATTCAGGCAAGTCCTAATGTTGTACACCGTTAATAAATGCTTAAACATGAAGAGAATACAATACAATCTTTTTGCATTGGTTTTGAATCACTTTTGTGCAACCCTAATTCGTTAATCCGCCATGGTTCCCAGAACCCCTAATTGTAGAGGTTTTAGCCTCTCATGGTTGTAAGATTATTATCAACATTCATAGACAAACACATAATTAAATACTTACAGGACAATTGGAAGGAAATCAGATTTGATCATCAAAGAACAACCTCAAGAGCAATGTAGGAAATCAACAATTTGATCCTAAGAATTTCTCCTCAAAACTTGATAAAAATTCACAATGATAAGTATTCACACATCTACAAACTCAATTCTATCATTCCTTCACTAAAATAAAATATAAAGGATATTTATACAGACATTAGAAACCTTTTCCTCAGCTAACAGGGAGTTTTCCATATTTGGTGTTGACTGTACCACGACTGTACCTATGACCCGTAGCAGGATTGTACGAGTCGTACCTTTTTTCATAAGTTCTTGGCTACTGCAGATTTGGCTAAGTGTTGGCATGCTAGTACAAATCGTACCTTCATCCTACGAGTCATACATTGCTTCTGTGGTTTGGCCCTGAGAACTCTGACATTTTCTGGAATTCTTCACAAGTGTTGTGGTACGACTTGTACCTTCTTGCCATGAATCATATTGTCTATAGTGTTTGAAGTTCTTCCAAGTACTGAAAAATCTTTTGAAGTTCACCATGGCTCCTGGTATGATTCGTACATTGATGCTACGATTTGTGAGTCCATCTGTACCAGGATTCTTCCTTTGTGCAATATCTTTTGAATATTTCCATGACTCCAGTTATGACTCATACCATCTTAGTATGGCTCGTATTGAGATTCGTATGTCTCCTTCTTCCCACTTCAGCCTTCTGACTTTCATCAGGCTCTCAAGTACGGCTCGTTCAATCAAGGTATGGCTCGTACTGAGACTGGTACTTTGGCTGATTTTCTGCATTTTAAGTCTTATGTTGCATATCCTTGCTCCAACACTTAGTTTTCCCTGAAATCAAAGTAAAAGCGCCTTATATCCATATAGACATACCTAAGTCTATGCTATTTTATTAGTTTTAAGCATCGAAAGTACTGTAAACTCACAGCACTCAATAGCGTTGTTGTCGAGGAATACGACTAAGATTAGATTAATTGTTGTATTTAACTTTTGATTGTTATTTCCTCTTTTACATTTTTGTTTGTTTTTTTTGTCTCATCCAGGGCACCTCTTGGCAAATCCAAGCATTTAAGGCATTGGAGGATGAGTGCAAGTTTCTTGATGAATTCAAAGTAAAAAGGAGATTTGCTTCATGTCGCGACATTAAATCAAGCGCTACATGGGGAGCAACCCATGGAAGGTGAAGTCTGACTTGCCACAGGTATGTTGATACACCCCGTAAAATTCTCAACACATAGATGGCCTATTCACATACTGGTTAAGAGGTTTTGAGTGCCACACATGCTAGAAAAAGGCCCGGGAAAAAACCGGATAAGAAATCCGTCGAACCATCGCGGAAGGAGCCGGGGCAGAGCCCCTCCGCGATGGCAACGTGTCACGGAGGGAGGGCCTCCGCGTTGGCCCCG
>JACEIK010008758.1:29766-45832 GCA_018107945.1 Datura stramonium
TGTGGGATCATCATGCACTCATACATGATGGTTGTCGGTTAAGACGAGTCTCTCATTATACCTCATGATTTCAGTAATGCATATACTATAAGATATTATATCATGATTTTAGCAGGTTTGATCCAAGGATCAATTTATGAGTTTTTACCTATGATTTTAGTTATGGCAAGCCATATGCACTTATTTCAGTTTATGTCTATTCATGTTTTTAGATATCAGCATACAACCTTTTACTCTCAGAATCTTATAATCATATGATCTATGTTATGTATGTTTTCAGCTTATACTTACTTTACTTACCTTTCATACTCAGTACATTTCAAGTATTAACCACATACTCTATGCTATATCATTTTATGATACAGGCTCAAACATTCAGACTTAATCTCGCTGCTAGTCAGATTCCAAAGTTTAGCGCAAACAGCATTGCTAGTGAGTCCTCATCCTTTGAGGACCTTCAGTTAGTTGAGTAGTTGTCATTTTCAGTTTCAAACTTCTAGTGAGCTAGTTGGGGTTGTTGTCCCATCAGCTCGTCAGTATGTTAGAGGCTTTTCATACATAAAGTTATATATTTAGCTTCGGATTTAGTGTTTTGATATTTCTGATGGTTAGATGTTTTATTATTTAGACTTCCACTATTTCAGTATTTAGCTTTCCACTTTATATATGTTGAGCTTTAGTTTTCATTTTAATGCCATGGATCGACTTGGGACCATTTATGGTTCTAGGTTCCATGTCTAGATCCGGGCCTATGTTCGAGTCGTGACAGAGTTCGATGATTGGGTGTTTCTAAAGGTGTCTCCTATGAGGGGATTATGAGTTTCGGTAAGAAAGGGAAGCTTAGTCCCCGATATGTTGGTCCTTATAGGATTCTGAGGCGTGTTGGAAAAATGGCTTATGAGTTGGAGCTACCAGCGGAGTTAACTTCAGTGCATTCAGTTTGCTATGTGTCCTTGCTGAAGAAGTGCCTTGGTGATCCAGCTCTAGTTGTTCTAGTAGAGAGAATCAGTGTTAAAGATAACCTTACCAATGAGGAAGTTCTAGTTGAGATCCTTGATTGTTAGGTTTGCAAGTTGAGGAATAAGGAATTAGCTTCAGTGAAGGTTTTATGGAGAAATCAACTAGTTGAAGGAGCTACTTGGGAAGCCATAGCAGATATGATGGCTAGATACCCGCATCTATTCTCTTCCAGCTCAGTTCCAGCATGAGGTACTAGTTTATTTCTTCATACTCTATTCAATTTCATATCAAGTTCATGTTCCCAGTTCCTTTCATGTCTTAGCATGCATGTATGTTTCACGGATTCAGCTCAGTCATGTATCTCAAACCGCTCCATCAGTTTTCAGTCTATAGCTTTCAGTTTGGGATTGCAGTTCTTTCCCTATCCTTCTAGTCTTCTTAATCTACATTCGAGGATGAATGTTCTCAAAAGGAAGATATTGTAATACCTCAAAAATTCCCTAAGATCATATCCAAGACTTTCAGCAGAAAGTAGAAGAAAAATGGCACCGGGACATACCACAAGCATCAGGATGGTTCGTCCTATAAACCAACAAACCATTGGTTTGTCCCATGTTATTGAATTTTAAAAAAAATATCAAAATTTGCCCCGAATTAATGAATGGATTGTATGACTCATTGTTTGATTATACCACCCGTTGTGTCATTGAAGCAGGTTCAGAGAATGATTTGGAGCAAAAGTGGGAACCAACGATTGGAACCCACAGTCCGTCCAATAGACCAACGACCAATGGTTATGGTCATTGGTTCTACCAGTTTATTTTTAAGTCCAGCAGTTCAGGGGTATTTTGATAAAATCTTATACTTTTAACTCTTAAATGATATCGGTTTTAGACTTCCTAAAAGGATGATTAAAGGGTTAATCTAAGCCTAATCCCTCACTCTATTCAAAACAACAAAGGTTGGAATTCCCTCTCAATGCAAAGCTAGGGTTCTTCATCATCTTCTTCTCAATTTCTCTTGATTATTCAAGATAAGTAAAGAAATCATCAAGCCTGGGTATGTAGTGTCATGAACGGGGGATTTCTTCCACCTTCAGTCCTAATTTCATCTCAATCTCATGAATTCAAGTCTCCAATCATATTTTGATGAAATTCGAGGGTTAGACCCAATTTTGATGAAAACTCTTATGATCTTTTATGAATTTGATTCTCTTATGATTCAATCCATGTTTTATGATTACGGATGCATGTTTTCTACAAGTATCTCTTATGAATCTATGATTTTCAAGTTATGATAATTTTACTCAATTATGTATGATTTCATGAATTCCAAGCTTGTGTATCATGGTCGAATCAGCAACATTGTTTTCATGGCTAGTTCATGTATGACAAGATGACTATGATTATCATGATTTTCAACTAGCCCATGTAAACAAAATATGTTCATTATTATGACTATGAGCAATATGCATATCTTTGGGAACAGTATCTAGCACCGAGTAGGCTAGGGTTCAGCGCACCCAGGTCTCAAAACTACGTAACTCGGTAGGTATATATTTATGTTTGGGGCCTCGCCAGAGAGTTTTTCTCCCAACCCGATGGGGCTCACGAGTTATATGACGTCTTTATCATTCTTTGCACTGGCAAGACTTAGGATGATTCTGCCAACTTGAGCGAGATCGTTGGGCATCATGTGCTCATTCATAATGGTGTCGGTTATGATGAGTCTCCCATTGTTCCTTATGCTTTAAGATATTCATGTTCAGGACTTATGATATCATGTTTTACTGTATGATTGAACCATTGAGTAGTTTATGAGATTTTACTTATGAATTCAAACATGTTAAAACATATGATTTACTTTAAAAACCTTGGGTCATTATATTTCAGCTTATGATGAATATCTCATGCTTATAACAATCTCATGACTATGATTTTAGCATGTTGTCCTTACTCTTACGTTTACATACCTTACATATTGAGTACATTCAAAGTACTGATCACATACTTCTATGTTATATCATCTCATAATATAGGTTTGGGTGATCAGTCTCACCCTCGACGTTAGCTTCGCTCTCGCACCAGTCTACTCCTACCCCAGCTTCGGTGACTCCTCATGATTCAATGACATCAGCTTTGTTATATATTCTTTCGTTTATGTCTTTTAGTTTTCAGGTTTTGGTAGATGTAGTTGGGGGTGTTGTCCAATTAGCTCATCTTATGATTAGAGGCTTTTCAGATAGCTATATATTAGATGATTCAGCGTTGTTGACTTATAGTCCCGTTTATGCATTATGATATTCAATCTTCCGCTTATGTTATGTTCATGATTTCTTTCCGCTTAGTTCATGCTCAAGAATATGCTATGTATGTGTCATGGGTTATCTTGGAGCTATTCGTGGTTCTAGGTCCTATGTCACGGTCCGGGGTCCATGCTCGGATCGTGATAGCATGATATCGATAAGTGTATCACTCTCAAACACAAAATTCAAGACCAGATTGACAACAAGGCAATAACTTTTGCAAAGGCTTCACCAAATGTGAACGAAAATCCATTACCAAATCACAAAAAGTAATCGTGAGAACAATCAGTTGCAAAGAAGAATGAAATTTTCTGGAAGTCACACTTTTGGCATCTTTCGACCTAAATTTGAAGTTATTTCTTTCTTTCCCTTGTAATCACACTTTATGGTTATCTTTCCATTATAATCGCACTCTATTATTCTCTCTAACTTTGTAATCACACTTTTGTTTGTATTATGAACTACGTTCGACCTGATTTCCCTAGTGCGATACAAGTAGCCACATCAACTTTGATTATGTTATTAGAAAAATCTCAATTTTCCTTTTTATGTTGAGCTACGTAATGACTTGATTTATATTTAAGGGATACATAGATGTCTTGTTGGCTCGGCTATATCTTTGAGAATTTCCATTATCCCTTAGGACATAACTTTGATAGAGTTTTTGAGCAGATCTCAAAAATTTCATACTAACTGATGTCACAAGATATCAAAAAGTTCAAGAGTCTTTTTGTGTTCTAAATTGGGGCAAACTTTTTGAAGAGGTCCTCAAAAATTCCACCAAAGGCTACATTTTGAGACCAGATGAGTTTGCAAATCAAACGCAGGAAAGAGCATTATGACAATAAGGCAAAGCTAACACGAATCAATCTCTCAAACTAAAAAATTTTCTATGAATACAAGAACAACAAAGACATACAAATGGATAATGTCGAGACCACCAAGCATGACAAAATCATCTTTTAGACTCACACAGACTCATCATAACAACCTAGACGACTTCTCCTCACTTTTTCTACGGTTAATTCTCTTTACTTCATCATTATTCTAACAGTTTCCCTAAATTTGCAGGTGAAGTTGTCAACCACAATGACTAAGATTATGGGGCATCATCCGGACCACTATATTCAAATCATCATTAGCCAAATGACTTCATCTCCAACTTTACCCTTGTTATTCTTTGTTTATTACAATAACTTTATTATGCCATTAACAATTGCACTTGAACTCTGCAGCTTACACTATTCAAATTGTGCTTCCCATGATAAGAATTGGGATAACTACTACTAAATTCTCCCAAAGTTTGAAGAATTAAGCCACAGGATTGCAAACACAGGGCATACACAAGCCCTTTCAAGATACTATTACTAATATGAAGGATTCTCAATACCGAGGATCCAATACAACAAATTGACTCTTATCTTCCATTCTATTTTGATGAATCTAATCCTATACTATCTCAAGTGAGTATTGTATTCTCTTTAAATTCTGTTAGTTTTAGGTTTGAACTACATCATACCTGATTCTTGTTCCATCAAGATACGTAGGCAATCCAACAAGGATTAAGATATGTCATCTAGCTATTAACAGATAGTCAAGTCATCACCAATGTTTTTTACACAGACCGCTGCTAAGTTAAACACAAACCATGTACCCTCACAGCAAATGAAGTCCCGCACTCACAGATATAGTATAATATGAAACATGAGACTGATCAAGTAAGACTCTCACTCTCACAAAGAAGTTCCAAATACTGCATATTAGATACCATAGGCTTGCCCTTATTTTCTCTACTTCGATTTGTCAGATGGTCAAGGTAGGATCACTATCGAACTTGCTTTGGCTTGTAATGTAGGCTTTTGGACTGGGTATGATATATATGAGATTTTTTAAGTGACTAAACCCTTCTTTGGCACTATATACATGTGGCTCCATTTTTTTCACCCTTTTTCTTCTTCCACTTTTTCCTCCCTTTTCACCATTTTTATGCAATTGTATGAGTGTGGTGTGTTTCTTCAAACTTTTCATACATCATTCTCTTTTTGTATTTTCTTTTTCAATTTTTTTTATTTTGTCACTCCACACCTCTTTTTTCATTTTTTTTAATTTTCTCTTCATTTTTCACCTTCCCACTATTTATACACCCATGCCTATGTTGAGGTTCACAATGTCCAAGGAGGGACCAAGGCCAAAACAGGTTAATTATAAAAAAAAATGGGTACGGTTAATTGGTTAATCAAAGAAAAATGGTCTATTTGAGGCTCAAAATTGGGATAAATGGAATCACATCATTTTTGGTAAGGTCATTTAAGCTAAAAATGTGCTAAGCAAAAACAGCCTATGATCCTTTCCTAACCAACCATCCTAAAATCTATGTAAAGACCAATCGAGCAAGTTCTAGATCCTTTACGCAGTATTGAACTAGGTATTAGACCTCACTCACTCATGGTACATGTCTTACATTCACTCTACCTGTCCGATTTATACAGTGTTAACAAAAACTATTCATGATAATATACTAAATGACATAAAAAGATCCACAGAAATCATGTTTGCAATCACAAGTACACAGCTAATCATTAAAAATAATTAAACAGGCTAAATTTTTTTTACAAATTCAAAACTAGTGCAATTTACTAGTCGAGTAATCCTAAGCTACTTTCTAATTAAACAAAGAAACATGTCGGTTCTACTAGACAGCATGCCCAAGAGAAAAGAAATACGGCAAGAAAAACCCTCGGATGAATCAAAAACCTAAAAATACAAGTACACCCCCTCCCGTTTTTAAAAAACATGTTTCATCCATGAAACATAGAATGTAAAAATAGAGGGAAGGGAACATACCTGCGGCACTCTAAGAACTCCTGTCATGTTGCGGAGGAGGTACCTCCACGATAATCATGTTGTTGGCAGTGGACGGCGCACTCAGTGGTGTATCAATTGGGGGAGTGGTTACCCTTTCAACAGTAACAGCCATCTCTACAGCCTCTGGAATCATCTGGGCTAAATGTGGCTCACCTGAAGGGTCTCTTCCACTCGCAAGCTCTGTCAGGGCTGTGGTGGAGCTACCTGCTCCTCTAGCTTTCTGAAGCAGCTCTGATTGATGCACTTCATGAGTTTTCTGACTCTCTAATCTTGCCTGATTGCGCTCTCTTTTCTCTCTTTTTCTCTTCTTCATCGGTGTCACGTCTCCAACATCCTCGAAGACCCTCTTTTTCCCTTCCTCTTTGTCTTCTCCTGCGGGTTCCCAATAAGCTGCCAGATCAAGCTCCTCCTTAATAATGGCATCGAGTTTAGGAATAGTGGGGGCTTCTATGATTGCCAGCTTCCATGATGACAGCTCAACCACTTGACTCTAAAGAGCCCCCAACTTCTCACGAAGGCTGCCCGTATCAATTTTCTCGGCCATGAGCATGTTGAATCTGCTCTCGAACCCATCAATCTGGCGTGTCATCCTTCACCTAAGGCTTGACATTCTCCATCATTGACTGAACCTTCTTCTTTGTTATGGTCAGTCTCTTGGCCAACTTTTAGAGAAATTCCTGAGGCATTAGGATGTACCCGGCTGGAGTCTAGCTTGGGAGGCTCATAGGTGGTGGGGAAGAGGTTCTAGGATTTGCATCTGAATGACCGGCATATGTAACCGGTGTCTCGCCCTGCTTCTATGAAGTGGGGGCATTCACCTGTGTGCCCCCAACTGCCCGTGATAGTAGGACTATGGTGGGAAGTCGGTCCCAGCTTATCGGGTTCATCTCATCCCGGATTAGTCCAATGTCAGCGATGCACTATCCTTTTATAAGTTGCTCCTCACCACGATGCACCTTAATGCCCCCCTCTGTGCACAATCTGAAAACGAGGCTCAGGAATGGTATGGTAGTGCTCATTCCCTTATCCCGATCCCGCATCTCCTCTGCAATGACCCTCGGGATATTGATGGGGTATCTGGACATGATACAAGCCACCAAAGATGCTCTATCTGCACAGAGGGTATTATCATTAACAGTCAGTGCTAATTAGTGGCGTACTAACGTCCAGCAGGCCTTTTCTATGAAATTCATAGAGTTCTTTGTGACCTATTTGCCACTAGTGACCCATTTTGCCTCTTCTTTGTCCTCAGCAATACTTTGGAGAATCATTGTATCTGCCTCCGCATCTCGTCAAAGAAAAGCTACTTGATCTATTTCAGAATCTCCACCCGATAGTCATATTCTGGCGTAGCATGTAGTGGTATGAACTGGGGCCATATAATATCCCAGCAATAGTGCGCTCGAATATATCAACCTCTTGGCCTCTAACAAGAACGCTCTCCAGCTTGGCTGATCTTTCAACTTCTGCCCTTCTTTCTTTTTCTGTTCCATGGTTGCCAAATAATTGGCGTAGAACTCTTGGACAATTTCTGGAGTTATCGATCTGGGCCCTAGCCATCCAATAAAATCCGTAGAAGTTGAATATTAGATTCATCTCCTCCACCTCGTTCAATGAATTTGTGAGGATCCGCAACTCTTCTTGAATGCTCCGCCTAGGTTTGTTCTTGGTGGTGAGAGCAATGCAATGTTCATATATCGCCTGGGCTCTTGGTACTCTCCACCGGATGGTGCTATTCTCCCTAGGCGGAGTCTGCTCTTGCTGGGCATTTGGTGCCTCCTCCTATGATCCGGCATCACTGCTTGCATCTTCGGATTGGGCCTCCTCAGACCCCTCTTCTTTATTAGAGTCGCTTCCCGACTATTTCTTTCCTCCGCTCCCTCCTCAAACTGGGGAGTACCGGCAGATATGGCAGTGTCCGCCATGGCCTGGGCTTTGGCCTTTACCCTAGTGGTTCGGGTCTCATTAGTATCTGATGTATCGACCCTGTATTCCTCTAATGAACCACTAGGGGAGTTTCCCTCTTGTTCAGATTCGGAGGTCTCATCAAGCAATGTCCTTCGAGCAATTGCCTTTGATGCTTTACGTTTCTATGTCATTGTACCTGTGGAGAAAAAGGATTAGAATTCCATATCTGAGAAAAAGAACAAGAAAAAATTCATATGTAATTTATCACGGGTCATCAGTATGGGTCATACCTTGGAGGAATGATTCATTCTAAGACCCGTAATTATCTCTAGTCAATGTTACGCCTCTAAGGTATGACTCATACCATGAAGGTACGGTCCGTACCATGAGTCATATAAGAATTCCCCTTTTAAAATAACTGTATTTTTCCACGAGTCATGGTACGACCCGTAAGTCAATTCCACGAGTCGTAGGAACGATCGCACTGTCACTTATAGACTTGACCCTTTTCAGATTCTTGGTACGACTACCAAGTACAACTCATAGCAGTAAACCACGAGCGTACTGGGATTCATACCTCGTGATTGTTACAAATTTGTCTTGGGACAGTCCCAATGAGCCATCCTATGAGTCATAGTACGAAACCATGAGTCGTAGAAAGGCTTGTGAAGCCTTTCCATGTCTTATTTTTGGTTAAGTTTGCAAGAGATTTCAATTTAGTTTTGGGTACTTAGAATTCCCCAAGTCTGGGCATGCATTTAACAAGTTTTACAGTTACCTATTCCTCCCTTTTTTAATCATGACCCGTAACTCAATTTTAACAGTTCAATGCACAATTTTTTCAAGTTCAAGCCCCTACCCAATCGCACACACTTTGTTCACATCCCTGGTCATTGTCCTTTTTTAATTTTTCAAATAGTGAGAGGATTCTCACGGATTAAGTAGGTTTTCATCAAGCACACATGTCATACTTATCAAATTCAAAGAAATACACTTACTTGAGTGCTGAGAACTTCAACTGTCAATCAAAACTAGGGTTGTCATTGGGACTCTTGGTGTAATTTGAGCAAGAACTTGCTCAATTGAACTTTGATGTTGAGTTACGGGTGTGAGAGAGCCATGAGTTTAGATCATGATTTCGGTTTTTGAGAGTGTGGGAGGACGGTACGACTTGTTTTGAGTTTAAATAGGTTATAGGGCGCATTTGAAAATTTTGGGCCGATTCGGGTGTTTTTTAAAAGTTTTGACCCATGTACGAGTCGTAGGAAGGCCCTATGACTCATCCCTTGAACCCATAATAGAGAGATTGAGGAACTTACCTGTGGACCGACGAGTACATCTTATGACTCATACTATGTGGGTACAATTCGTACTATGACTCGTAGATCTTTCTTGCATTGTGGTCTATGCCTTGCATAGTTCATAGCCACAGTGAGTACTATGACCCATACAATGAAGTTTCGAGTCGTAGGACCAACCATACCCTAAACTTATGCACTAAAATACATCTCTGCTTCACACCACTACTCGTGCTACGGCCTGTACAATCCCCTCACTAGTCGTACTGAGACTTGTAGCACCTACCTATTCAGCAATTTTTCTGCCATCTGTTGTTGTTTCCCCTGCACACTGAACACACATAAGTTAATCAACTTGGGTTACCTCCAAAGAAGCTGTTAATTTAACATCACGACACGACGCAGGTGGTTTGATTACTCAGAATTCACCAAACCACCACTTGGGTTGCCTCCAAGAAGCGCCTGATTTAACGTCGCGGCACGATGCAAGTATCTTGACTACTCAGACTTCGTCAAGGAACTTGGATTCATTCTCTATTGCTGAGACAACTCTGTATTAACTCAGTTGCTTCATTGACCAGCAGACATTAAAGGTGACCTCTTCTTTATTAAGTCTGAACTTTAACTGGCCAGCCTCTACATATACTAAGGCTCTCCCAGTGGCAAGGAATGGTCACCCCAAAATGATGGGAACCTTAAAATCAACCTTGCAATCAAGGATCACAAAGTCTGCTGGGAATATGAATCTATCAACTTCAACAAGCACATCGAATAGGATCCCTATAAGCTTCTTCACAGTTCTGTCGGCCATCAGTAGCCGCATAGTAGTCGGTGTGGGGGCTCCCAAGCCCAACCTCTTAAACACAGCCAACGACATCAGATTGATGCTTGCTCCCAAATCACAAAGTGCCCTTAAAAACTAAACATCACCAATTATGCATGGAATAGTAAAGGCACCTGGATCTTCTTTCTTCTAGGCAAGGACCTTGAGGCTATAACACTACAATGATGTACATTATCCACAGGCTCATAGCTCACGGACCTTTTCTTTTTGACAAGGTCCTTCATAAACTTGGCATATCCCAACATATGTTCCAATGCCTCAACCAATGGTATGTTTACAGATAACTGTTTGAGCATTGACAAGAATTTCTGAAACTTACCATTCTTCGCCTTCTTCTTCATTCTTTGAGGGAACAGTGGCGGTGGTCATGGAATAGCTTTGTAAATTTGTGTAGCTCCTTGCTTTTCTCCTTGTTCAATATTAGGCCCGTTTTCAACATTTGGAGCCTCAGTCAACTCAGCATCCTCATAGTGCTCCTTCTCAGCCACACCTTCTTCATTGTCAATCACGCTTTCTTTCTTCTTTTCAACTACAACCGGCAGAGGAGGGTCAATCGTGGTCTCTTACCACTCCTAGTCATCACAGCCATGCAGTGACCATCATTCTTTGGATTCTGGATTGTGTTGCTAGGTAGTGTACCCTTTTTCCTAGGGTTCATAGATGCTGACAGTTGCCCTAGATGCTATTCGATCTTCTTGATAGCCGTAGCATGTGACTCCACTCTCTAACCCATGCTCGATATATCGCTAAGGATGTCTTTTAGATGACCATCTATGGATCTCACCTTCTTTAGCATCTCATCCATCATGCTCTCCAACTTCAACTATCCAGCCTCCCCCTCGCGTGCATTAGGAGGCACGTACAACCCAGCTCGCTCATTGTGGTAACTGTTATTCCTTCTCCAATCTTCCCCCTGCTCATGACCTCGGCTTCTATCTCTATACCTATTTCGGTTGTAATGTCGCTATTGGTTCCTGCCTTGGTTTCCAGAACCTTGGTGCCAAGCGTCTTGTCTAGACCCTTGGGCGTTGGCTCGAAAACCTGCTACATAGTTGTCCAAGAAGTTTGCCTCCTCCTCAAAATCTGAGTAGTTCAGCCCTGGATCCTATCCATGTGTCCCCACTGCGTAGCTGAATTCTAAGGAACTCCACGAGACTTGGTTGTGGTTCAAAAAAAGCTAAAAAGGGTTCTAAACCACAGGATTCCGGATGATACATTATTGGAGATCTTTTACCCGTCCCTAAATGCCAACACCAAGGCGGTTGCTGATATCGTCTCAGGAGGAACCTTTATGAGTCATACTTATGCAGAGGCTATGGAGCTTCTGGACAGGATCACCAAAACCAACCGAGCTCGGCACACTAGAGAGTCGGAGGTTCTGGCTGGTTCTTATGCAGTTGGTATGTCTGCCGAACAGCGGAGAAGATATGAGGAGTGTGACCAGGATATTGTAGAGATAAAGACCACCATGGGGTTTCTTGCCAAGCACTTAATGAGCGTTGGAGCAGAAAAGGTGAATGTTCTGGGTTCTCAGGGCAAGGCCCCGAGAAATGATGGTTGCGAGTCTGAGTCTGAAGAAGAGGTCAATTATTTGAATGATCAGAGGATGGCTTTCCGTACCAACACCCAAGGGTCTAACCAAGACTCTTGGCATCGAGGTCAAGGGATCCAAGGTCGGAACTTCTACAAGGATAACAATTTCAACTGGGCCAATACCGAGACAACGGGGACTGGAAGAAGTGAGAGGTGTTCAAAAATGATAGGAGCGGTCTGTATGTTCCTCACAAATCCGAGAGCCAAAGTCGAGCGGTTCAAGGGTCAAATATATGCTTTCCAAAGTTCTCAAGCAGATGGAGGCAACAAAAAACCACTTTAAGGAGCTCCGCGCTAATATTTCTGGCTTAAATCAAAAGGCGGAGTCACATGTTGTGGCAATCAGGCAAATTGAGCAGCAGATGAGTCAGATGTCCGTTGCAGTGAATCAAAGACAGAAAGGCACTCTTCCCAGCAATACAGTGCAAAATCCATAAAACGACAGTCATTGTATGGCGGTCACTACTAGGAGCGGGAAGGCCACAGTTGATCCACCGAGGCCAGTTGTAGTTAAAGAGTCAGAAAGGCCCGTGTTGATAAATGATGATGATGTAGTGGATGTTGACAACCCAACTTTGTTTAGGGACTCAGATGTGCAAACTGCTCCAAGTAGTGCAAAGGAGCAAGGAGATTCCCATAGGAAGGAGAAGGAGGCACAGCAAAAACTCACAATAATCCTTAGACCTCCTCATCCTTACCCCCAGCGCTTGAAGAAGAAAGCTAAATATGGAAATATCAAAAGTTTATCTCTATGCTCAAGCAACTGTCGATGAATATCCCATTGGTGGAGGCACTTGAGCAAATTCCCAGATATGCCAAATTTATGAAGGACCTCGTCATCAGAAAAAGAACCGTAAGTTTGAAACCTGCTGATAATCTGCACCACTGTAGTGCCATCACTACCAGGGTCCTAGCATAAAAGAAGGAAGACCCAGGTGCGTTTACTATACCTTGCACCATGTTGGAGGTTAAGTTTGCAACGGCGCTTTGTGACTTGGGAGCTAGCATAAATCTGATGCCGCTAGCAGTATTTAAAAAGTTAGGCTTGGGAACCCCCACACCAACTTTGATACAGCTACTGATGGTTGACCGAATAGTTAAAAAGCCGGTGGAGATTTTGTTTGATATGCTAGTCAAAGTGGACAAATTCATATTCCCTGCAGACTTCATGATTCTGGACTGTGAAGTCGATTTAGAGGTCCCCATTATTTTGGGGCGACCATTCCTTGCAACAGGTAGGGCCCTAGTTGATGTGGAAGCAAGGCAATTGAAATTTCGGTTCAACAAAGAAGAGTTTACCTTCAACATTAGCCGAACCATGAAAAAGCCCAAGGAATTCAGCATAATTTCAGCATTGGAGGATGGAGAAGAGTCACTTGACGAATTCTGAGTAGTCAAGAGACTCGCGTCGTGCCACGACATTAAATCAGGCGCTGCATGGGAGGCAACCCTTGGAGGTGTTTTGGTGAAGTCCGAGTAGCCAAAACACCCACGTCGTGCCGCGATATTAAATCAAGTGCTTCTTGGGAGGCAACCCAAGTTGTAAATGCAAGAAAAAGTTAGTGTTAATGTTTGTTGGTGGGTGCAGGTGAATAAGATGGAAAATCTGAAGTTGGAACCAAAAACTGGAACTTCAGTTCTGGTGTAGAAAAATCACAAAACGAATCGTCGTCTGACTTGACGACTCGTTTAGCCAATTCGTGAAGAGAACTGCAGAAAATAAGGGAGCAACGGGTGACTTCATGAGTTGTTTCTCCAAGGAACGAATCGTTAGGTCCCCCGTCAGGTACACTAGATCTAATATTGAATTAAAACAATAAGGGTGATAACGGTTCACTCAATGAATCGTTGGGAAGCCAAACGAGTCGGTAAGTGACCCATCCTGAAGCTACATCAGTCCAAGGACCACGACTCAGGCAACGACTCGTTGGGTAACACCACGAGTCATTACTTGGCTTGTTAGGTCCCAGGTAAGTTAACCTAACCCGACCCACAACTGGAATTGAGTAAGTTTTTAAATTAAAATATCCATCTCCCCGTTGAACTTAAACTTCCCTATCCTTCTCTTCTTCTTCTTCTTCACTAAAACCTCATCGACAAGCACCTTCAACCATTGCACACACATTCACTGAAGCACACTCACAACTGCTATTCCACCCCATCTCTGATAAATCAAATTGTAAGTAATCTTCCCCATGAAAATTTTCGGAATGTCATTGCAAATTAATCAACAAATTTCGAAGACCCATGTGTGAATGAGCTTGAATGTACTTTGATTTATATCATGTTTATATGTGCCTCGTGATGTAGATAAACCCTAGGAAGAGTTAAACATTGAATTTTGATTGTATGTCACCTGGGTTGATTTCTGATTGAGTTTTTGTGTTTGTGGGATTGAAACTGAAAAGAAAAGGAAGATGAACAGGAACTCTTGAGCACGATCCACATCACGAGTCATTGGGTCACCAAACTACTCGTTATGTAGCTCATCCTGAGTGGGAAAATTAAACTGCTGAGGTAGTGGACTTAACGAGTGACCTAACAACTCATTGCCTCTAGTAACGACTCGTTGGGACCAAATCATCAAGTACATTGGACCTAATGGAAAAATGATCAGCCTGGGGTACGAGTGACTTCACGAGTCGTTACCAGTGGTAACGACTCGTTTAGTCACCCATCAGGACCACTGGGCACCAGCTTATAAATATTTTCTATGTCATCTCATCTTGTGTACTAGCATTGTTTCCACAGGTACAATGGCTCCACGAGGTAAACCAAATAAGGGTCAAACCAAAAAGTAGGTACCTGAGCGCAGTCAACCATCATACCGAAGGTTGCGAGATGATCCATCCTCCTCTGAAGAGTCGAGTAGCTCTGAAGAGGAATATGGGGTATCGGAGGAGCAGCTAGTGAGGAGGACGACCAGGGCTAGGGCTTAACAAACTTCAAATCCGGCAGCCCTAGTCGATTCTCCCACTCCACTTGCAAGAGATTCACCCAACCGCACTAATAAAAGCACTAGGGTTGCTGCTGCACTTGTCTCTGAGGCTCCCACAGCTGGGCACAATACATAGAGAGTTGATGAATCGCATGCTCAGCAAGGGGACTCTGACAATGAGTTGGCTGAGACATCGGGCACATCAAATGAGCAACCGAGAAATGTGAGGAGATGGTGTGTCCATGGCATGCGGGCTATATACAACCCGAGATATTGCTCCCAATGACAAAGGAAATCCAAAGAGGAGCATATATAAGGAGCCAACGCTGATCACCCACTGGGTTGAAAGACCTTCCTGAGCTACAAGCAGTCTTTGATAAATACAAATTTGGGTGGTTGACTAAGCCTTCAAGCAGCTATAGCCCATGTCTAGTTCGAGAATTCTATGCAGCATATGCATCCACCTTGCAGCGGTTAGCATTAGGAGGCTAGGATTGGAAAAAGAGGCCGACATTGAATCAAGTGTTGGTGAGTGAGGCTTCAATCGATATATCTGAGGAGACGATTTACAGGATGTTGTATGGGCCATCTTATCGCGTTCCGATGAACACGGAAGAATTTGATCACAGGCTATCTGAGCTAAGGAAAGTAAAAACTAAAAAGTTGAATAGCATGGAGAGTATACAACATTACACTTGGCTCTCTCGAATCATTTCCACTAAGGGTTTGCTAGTTGAATGGTTGCATGGTACAGAGTCGCAAACAAAGAAGGCCACTTTGAACTTTCAGGCGAAATTTTGGTGGTCACTGGTAGGCACAGCCTGGTACCAACAAGTAACGACAATATACTCTCACCCGACAGAGCAACACTGGTAGCCAGCATAATGGAGGGGTATGCAATTAATTTCCCACGATTCATTACTGAGGAGATTCGAGAGCGGGATATAAATGATGGTACGGTGATTCCCCTCCCCTGTTTGATTGATAGACTTTGTTTAGAGTCCCGAGTGCCAGAGTTGCCATCAGTTGACCAGAGAGTGGTAGTCCATAAGATTACCGTTATCAGCTGATTCGAGATAATACAAACTAGGTATCGTGGGCAAGGACTCAAGAAGCTGCATCCGCTGGAGAGACCATAATAGCAGAGGAATTTGACAACGGGATGCAGACTGATGCAGCATAGTTCACCGAGTTAGTGGTCGAGCCTACTGAGGGCAAAGAGATAGGTAGCCAGGCTGAGGCTACAGATGCAGCGGATACTGATCAGGGGCATATTTATATGCCAAATTGATACTCAAATGCATAGCTTTTGCCTTGTTTGTCCAACAATGTGTGTACATTCTCATGTAAATTGT
>JACEIK010008761.1:0-12612 GCA_018107945.1 Datura stramonium
GCCCCCAATGCACCTATTTACGGGCGTGTCACGACACCCAACACGGAGGGAGGGGGTTTGAGACACACTGCCCCTGTTGCAGCCTGCTCGGCCTTCTCCCTCACCTTGATTCGACCCTCGCACATCTTTTCCCCGGGCCTTTCTCGTACGCGTCACACTCTAAAAATCTTGATTAACATACGAATATGTGGACTTAACCGATGGAAACTGACGGGGTGTAACATCATCCATGAAGACCTTGATGGTATCCTCCACCATATCCAAGAATATCAACATCATACAACGCTGGAATATGGTTGGTGCATTACACAACCCAAATGGCATTCTACCTAAAGCAAATGTTCAATAAGGGCAAGTGAAAGTGATTTTCTATTGGTCTTTTGGGGCTATAGAGATCTGATTGTACCCCAAATATATCCATAAAGAAAACAGTACCACCCTCTACCTGCTAATCTGTCAAGTATCTAATCCATGAATAGCATCGATAAGTGGTCTTTCTGGGTCCAGTGGTTGAGCTTTTTGTAATCCATGCGCACACTCCATCCTATGACTGGTCTTGTTGGTATCAGCTTATTCTTCTCATTGGATATCACTGTGATCCCACCTTTCTTTGGCACAAACTTTACTGAACTTACGCACTTGCTATCCGCAATAGGGTAAACTACACCAGCGTCTAGCCACTTGATAATCTCCTTTTTCACTACTTTTTGCATTGGTTGATTCAAGAGTCGCTGATTCTCTATACTTGGTGTGCAATTTGGATCAAGTTGGATTTGTGAGTACATATGCCTGGAGGGATCCCGATGATGTCAGCTCTGGTCCAGCCAATTGCCTTTTTGTGCCTTTTTAATACTGTGACTAAAGCTTCTAACTCACTAGTCTGTCATGTCGGCTGCAATAATCACTGGCAAAGTGTTTTCTTCACCCTATAATGTGTATTTGAGGTGGTGAGGTAATGCCTTCAGTTCCAGGACTAGTGGTTCCTCCACTGATGGATTTTCTGGCGGAGTCACACGATTCTTCAAGTCAAGGTCTAACTTCTTGGTTTGAAGTTATATGACCCCATTCCTTTTAGTGCATTTACCAGTTCTGTGTACCCCGATACTACATCTCCTTCATAGTTCATCAAGATGGCTTCTAGTGTGTCACCACTCATCATCTCTCCCATGGGCACTAGAAGCCTCTTGTCTTCCATCTGAGTTTCACAAAGGTAGCTTCCTTGGTGTTAGCCTGAATGTATCACAGAAGAAAAACAATGAAAAAGTAAATGGGGAAATAACACCCAAAAGTTAAATACAAGCAATTAATCTAATCTTAGTCGTATTCCCCGGCAATGATGCCACTTTTTGATAATGCTCAAACTCACACTTTCTGGAAAAGTATGAAGCGGACATCATCAATAAAGAACCCAACAAAGAGGTTGGGGTCGAACCTACAGGGAATAGGGTAAGTCTAGGCTAACGTCGATACTTAAACTTGTTAGTAAGTTATTTCAAAATTGGGGGTTTAAAGAAAAACAATATTAAAACAAGATCGTAATTGTGGTTGTTATCAATATTTGCAAATAACTAGGGTAAGTGTTCCCCATGGGTTCATAACTACTTTGGGTATGCACGCATGATCAATCCCAATGCTTACTTGTAGAGCTGATTACTACGGTTTATCCAAATGACTGGTTCGTCCCTATTGGATGACTATACTCAATCACCGGGTCAGATCTCATGAGCGATTTCAAACTATATGTTATCAATATGTCCCAAATTAACTTTCCTGTGACCGCAACTCAAGTCATACAATGATCATAAAAATCAAGGCTTTGTTGTAATTCTCTTTTTCTAATCTCTACTTCTGTAGGTTCAACCAAGTAAAGAATTCAGTCAAGTCCTAACGTTACGCACCGTTAAGAAACGTTTAAATATGAAGAGAATACAATACAAGCGATTAGCATTGGTTTTGAATCACTTTGTGTAACCCTATTTGATTAATCCACCATGGTTCCCACAATCCTAGTTGTAGAGGTTTTAGCCTCTCATAATTGTAAGATTGTAATTAGTATTCATAGAAAAATGCATAATTAAATACTTACAACAATAATTGGAAGAAAACCTGCTTTGAATATTAATGAACAAACTCAAGAGCAATTGATAAAATCAAGTGTTGATCCTAAGAATTGCTCTCCAAAACTTGATAATAATTCACAAATAAAACTTCTCTCTATGTAATCACACATCTACTACCCTCTCTCTATATGATTCTCTACTAAAACAAAACATAAAAGGTATTTATACAGACATCGGAAACCTTTTTCTAAGCTAATAAGGAAATTTCTATATCTGGCACCGATCCTTCCTACGACTGGTCATACAACCCGTAATAAGATTGTACGGGTCATACCTGGCTCTCGTACATTCCTTGTCTACTGCAGATTGCCTAAGTATTGGCAACTAGTATGACTCGTACCATGGTCCTACGAGTTGTACAATCCATTAGTGGCTTGGCCCTGAGAACTTTGATGTCTTCTGAAGTTTTCTATGAGTGTTTCCACACACCTTGTACCTACCTTCTACGACTCGTACTTGCTTGTTGCATCTGTAGTTCTACCAAGTCTTTAAGAATCACTAAAGCTCCCCACAACTCATGGTACAAGTCATAAGTATATGTTACAATCCATGGGTTCCACCCGTACCAAGAGACTACTTGTATAATTTTTTCTCTGAAGATTTTCACAACTCCTGTTATGGATCATACCATCTTGGTATGACTCATACTGAGCGTCATACTATTCCTTTACATTGTTTGAGCCTTCTGAGCTTTTCCACAAGTCTCAGTACGACTCGAACAATCTAGGTACGACTCGTATTGAGATTGATACATGGCTGATTTTCTGCACTTTTATGCATCTTTTGCATATTTTTTCTCCAACGCCTATTTTCCATGAAAACAAAGTAAAAGCACCTCATATATGTATAAACATACTTAAGTCCATGTTATTTTCTCAGTTTTAAGCGTCGAAAGTGTTGTAAACTCACAACACATCAAAAGGGTGTGAGTAAGGCTGGTCTTTAGAGAAATTTCAGCTAAGAGGTTTGAGACAGGGCTGGTAGATGGCATATCATCGGCGTAAGGCTGGTCAAGACCGGCGAAACACTAGTTGAAGCTCAGTTTAATGGCTCAAGGCTTTAGGCCACTGCCCAGCACCCAGGCTTAGCCGGCGCTTAGTGGATCAGGATCGGTGAAACGTCGATGTAGCTCCAGAGGGGTAAGAGTGTGGCACAGAGATCTTCCCAGACCTGTGACTCAGTTGCGTCTTGTAGGTTGCCACCCGCGTCTCGCCGCTTGAGTCACCAGTGCTATAGATGCATGTTTTCACTACTTCACCTTGTTTGTCATTTAGTCCTTAGAGTTTTATTCCTTAGCTTAGCATAGAGTTATCTTTTCCATTGTACAAAAAATGAAATGTTATTTTTTGTGGCGCTAATATGTATTTATAGCATCATGTCCACCTCTCGACAATGTGACAAAGGGAAAACACCAATAACGGATTCTACAACTCCAGTTGCAGAGTCTGGGGAGGAAACGCGGATTGATCAACTCCATTTTGGACTTAATAAAATGAAGAATTATTATGTTCAGTGTAAGGAGCACCGTTCTATCACTACAGAAGCTCGATTTGAGGTTAACTCCTTCAAGGATGACTTTTCAGATATTTATGATCAATTTCAAATCGAGATTAGGATCCCTTCACAATGCCCTTGGACCCTTAATTTCCTGAGTTGGTGAAGGAATTTATGCCTCTTATAGAGATCGACAGCACATCTCGAAGCATAAAGGCAGAGTTGATAAGATGCCAAGTTTTTCATCAGTGCTGATATGGGGCCAAGAAGTTCCCATCACCTTGGAGGAAATTAGCTTTATTTATTGGGCTAACCCAGTGCATCCAAGTTGAGATTTCAAAAGAAAATTGACCGACAAATATGATCAATTTAAATTGGTGGCAGAGATAATTGTTGTGGGTCAACCGCATTGGGCTACAACAAAAGGCGTGATCCACCAACATGATCTCAAATTTGAAGCACAAATGTGGCTCGATTTGGTATATGGTAGTATCATTCCCCCAAGAACACAACTCATGTTCCATTGAGACCGCCATCCTAGTGGCATGCATCATGGATCGAAGGCACATAAATGTGGGGGAGATTATTGCCGAGCAATTCAAAAGGAATGTCAGGCAAAAAGAAACTTCTATTCCCTATCTTGTTCTCATCAGTCTTTTTTGCCTTCATGCAAATTGTCCCAATTTAGGCCGTTGGACAAAGAAGTGACCGAGGGAGTGATTAATTTTGCTACTAAAATACACAAAGATGCCCCAAGTTTAAAACGTCCCAAGTTGGCCATGGAACCAGTGACGCCTTCACCTTCAAGGCCCCATGAAAGTGCAACAGATTCATCACCAAACAATAGGGCTACCTCTTCACCAACAATGAGCATCCTTCAAATAGCACATAAGGTCTGGACTCATGAAGCTCTATTGCAGAAATTGGCAAAGGCCATTCCCTCGATGATTCAGCAAGCCATCAAAAAGGTCATGAAATCGGTCATTAACAAATTGGTAGGTTTATGTTCGAGAGTTGAAGTATTGGAAAGTGAAGTGGTGAACATAAGGACAAAACTTGACAACCACAAAGAGGCATTGCCACCAAAGGATATCGATCTAAATATACCAGTGCCTGATGATACCCAACTAGCCAGTAGTAGAAGCCCACTGAATGAATGGTGCGTGGGCTATGATAGCCAATCTGAGGTGATATCGGATGAGGAAATATACCACAGCAAACCACCCCGTCTAAGGATGTGCACTGTATATGAGATGGATCCATCTTGGCAGCCTAGTGGGGTGGACGAAACTTCCTATCATGCACTGAGAAGCCTCCCAAACCGTTGGGAAGTAGCTTCACCGGGAAAATCACTGTCCATCTAATCATTGATGCCCTCCGCATTCGAGATTGCTATATGGCGGTTTGATGAGGCTACCTACTCCAGGATTCCTCGTTCCCCTCTCTAGATCATTCAGGGAGCTCTCTTTTTATTAATTATTCTTAACTTGCATATTAGGTGCAATGTTCTCTATCAATTAGGGGTGGGATGAGTGTCTTTCTTGTGATTGTCTCTCTTGTGATTGTTATTGTTAGATTCTTATGCCTTCGTCAGGCTTGTTGACTGATGTGTTGTTGCCTTTGTCAGGAGGATTTGAAAATCTTGTTTGTGATATGGTTGGTTGTTGAGCCTTTGTCAGACTCGTGATTGTCGGACTCATGATGAATGAAAAACAAAAAAATTGCTTGTAAATTGTTAGTCTCAAAGATTAGGTCTTTGTCAAATTGCCAAATGTTTCATGACCCAAATTTCAATTATCGCCTTTTATTTATAGTAGTTAGTGAATAAAATCCTATAATTTTTCTTTATACCACGATTCTTTTTCAAAGAGTAATTTTTTTTGTTTTCTTTCTTTGTTGAACTAGGTGGCATATCCCAATGATGGATTGAGAGAAAACTTTATTAAGGGAAAATCCCGAGTTTAAGTTTTTTTTGGAGTCAATGATTGCAAAGGTTCCGAGAGGTACCACTAGAGAAATTTTCTTAAATGGCATGAATGTTGAAAAAAATGAATTTTGAAAAGAAAGGGGTATTTGAATTTAAGAAGTTGAGTACATTTTTGTCATAAATTGCACATTCTTTGTTTGGCTTCTTGATTCTCATGTGATCTTATTTTATGACTCTTGATGTGGTAATGAAAATGGTGTGAAGCCCTTGAAGGGTGATGCTTTGTGGGAAAAGTTATAGTTTAATTCTCTTGCATGAATGATTGTCCAGAACTTGCTCCAAGTGTGACTCAAGGCGAAATCCTAGATGTGGTTGCACTTGAGAGATGATTTTAGGCTTTCTTTTGGATAGCTACTTCACCCATATGACCTCCTTGAACATGAATTCTTGTTAGCCAATGTTGAGCCTTTAAGCTTTTTTCTTGGAAACTACGTTACAAGCACAATACATCTTTTGTAATCCCTCTTTGGCACCCATCCTCCCTAGTGCTAATTGTGAGAAGAAATGCAAAAATAATGCTCGAAGTCCTAAAAGTGTGGAATAGAAGAGGGAAAGATAAGGAAAAATCCTAAGTTTGGGGGTTGTAGGAAGGAAAATGGGAAAAATAATATGAACTTCAATGAGAGGTAGCACCACATCATGAAAAGAATGAATGAATTACTTGAGTGAAAAGAATTGAATTGTAAAAAGTGTTACCTCTTGCTCAAATAAGATGAAAAGTGGTTATTAAGGAGAGATAAGGAGGGCTATTGTTTCAAAAGTGGAAATGATGTTAAGGAGAGATAAGGAGAGGGTAATTTAAGAGAAAAATAGAGCATGTAATAAGATTCAAAAAAGGGCATTGGGAGGTTCTAGTCACTAGAACTCAAAAGTCATCCTACCTTTACCCCTAACCTACATCATGACCTCCAAGTCCTAATTTATTTTTAAGTGTAGCAACTCTACATTAGTGGTGAGTTACACGAAGGGCAAGCCTATGAGTCAAGTTATGTGCATGAGAATTTCTTTGTGAGAGTAAGCATAATTGCTTCATTCTATAATCCCTTGAGTGTGAATTACTTGATAACATAATGGGATTCTCTCTTGCTGTGAGTAGCATCATCTCCTTGGACATGCTTGCACGTGCCAAAAGATATGATTGAGACAAGATTGTGGTAAGCTTGAAGGCAAACTTTGAATGTGAAATTTTTAATGACTTGAGATGCTCTACAAGCTTGCTGTGAACATCAAGGCCTCTTGTTTTAAATGAATAAATCAAATATGAATCATGCCAAATTGATTGTGGTTAGCTCTTGAAGCATTTGAATAAAAGGTTGAGTCTCCTTTCTTTCTTTGTGTTGGTGAGCAATCTTTGGGTTGTCTAGGTCATAGTGGTCCCTTGTGCGTAATCTCATATGACATGCTTATTCCTAAGTTTAGATGTAAAGAATTGCATTATTTAAGGACAAGCAATTGTTCAAGTTTAGGTGTTTGATGAGTTTACCAACTCATTAAGCTTTTAAACATGAGCTTTTGCTTAGTTTTCAAATTATTTAAGAGGATTTTATGTTCTTTTTCTTTAATTTTCCAAGTATTTAATTTAAGGAGAGAAATCAAGAACTTGGGAAAAATCATGAAATTTAAGAAACGGACTGAAGCTTGACCGGATGAGACCGGCGTGCCATTGGATAGAGCCAGCGAAATGCCGACTGGAATGCAGAAGCCACTAGACCAGAATGGAATGAGCATTAGCAGAACACGGGTCAGCACTTGCAAACCACCAGTGTCAGTGTTGGTTGGACCCAGGTTCACTGCCTTAGCACCTGCAATGTAGTGGCGTTCCGTGGATGGGCATCGGCGGAACACCGGTGACTCGCAAGTTACACCGCCTGCAAGAAGGGCAAAAGGATCCAGCACAGAAATTTAGGAGCACTTTGACATATTTCTGTATATTCTTTTGGAAAGTACCATAATATTCCTTCTAGATTTGTAGAGAGTAGAAAGTTAGAGAGAGAGAATATTGCATAGTTTTTTCCTTCTTCTTCTTCAAGGTAAACAACCACCATTGAAGACATTTTGTGAGCTTAAATTTAACTCTTGATGATGAATTTCATGATTTTAATTATTAATTTAATGTTGTATTTTTCATCAATGAGTAGCTAAATCTCTTTGTTAGGGATATGTGTATGAATTGAGATTAAATTGGACTAGATATTGTTAGATTAGTCTTAAAGTTACTCATTTAATATAAATTTATTGTTTGCTCGCAATTTATAATTAAATTACTCATAGTTGCAAATGTGGGTGATGTTTACTTACTCTATTTTTTCTTAAAAAAGAGAAATGGAGTATAGGTGAGAAAGTAATGGTGGGTAATTAAGTGTTGATTGTGTGGGGTTAGGCTAGAGATAGTTAATACCCATAATTATTCACCCATGTCTTATTGTCTATATTATTTGGGACCTTGGGGTTTGAGAAAATTCGAGGTAAATTCACCGTCGTGGTTGAGAAACATCGGGTGCCACCTCGTCCATGGCTATTTATATTTATGAGTAATAATTTGATTGTTTATTCAATTCCAATCCAATTTACACCTCATTCAAAAGCATACCCCTAGCTCTTGCTCACTTTTGTTAATTCAAGTTGGTTATCTTGTTGATTGATCAATCATAGTTTTTACATTTTAATAGCAACCTTTTGAACCCCCAAATTTTCATTTGTTTGTTTTAAATACAATGATGCTTCTTAGTTTGACTTGATACAGAACTTTCATTCCATCTAAGTACTATTCCCAGTGGAATTTAACCCGAACACTCGTCGGGTATATTTGTTTTGCCAATGACTATTTGCACTCTCTCTTTATGGGGAGTGAATTTAAACGTTATCAAAGGTGTATTATTGAAAATGTTCTCCTAACTGAGGAGATTGTCACTTCTATCAGAAAGAAAAGTAGACCTGCTAATATAGTGAAAAAATTTGATATGACTAAAACTTATAACAGAGTTTCTTGACTATATCTAACCAGAGTTATGAGAAAGATAGGGTCCAATAATATAGTCGTAGACATGATTTGAAGGTTGATTGTTAATAATTAGAACTCTATTTTATTGAACGAGCAAAGTCATGAGTTTTTTCACTCTACAAGAGGGGGGATCAAATAAGAAGATTCTCTATCTCCTACTTTATTTATTATAGATGTTGAAGTTCTATTAAGAACCTAAACTCTTTATTTGTGAATGGGTTATATCAGGGTTATGGTTTACCAAGGTGGAGGGACAATCTAAATCATTTGACTTACATAGATGACACTATAATATTTACTTCAACAGATAATAACTCTTTATCTCTGATCATGAATACTCTTCAAGAATATGAAAAATTATCTGGTCAATTGATAAATAAAGACAAAAACTCTTTCTACATGTTCCAGAATGCAGCTAACAATCTAGTGCGGGAGGTAGTGGAAAGTACAAGATTTGTGAAAGGCTCTTTCTTTTTAAGTACCTTAAGTGTCCTATTTTTTACTCTAGGAAAATAAAGGTGTATTACAATGATCTCATTAAAAAGGTGAAAGAAAAGTTTCAAAATTGGAAGGGTAGATTGCTTTCTTATGGTAGTAAAGTTGTTTTGATCAATAATGTCCTCCAAATATGTCGATATACTTACTGCCAACACCAACTCCTATAAAATATACTATAAATGAACTGCATAAAATATTTAGCAGATTTGATTGGAGCAGTAAAGAGAAAGGTAAGAACAGACACTAGACAACATGAAAAAAAATTGTGTTATCCAAAATCAGAAGGAGGCCTAGGATTCAAATCTTTATTTGATATTTTTAAAGCAATTTTTGCAAAATTATGGTGAAAATTCAAAACCATCAAAATACAATGAACTAATTTCATGTGGAATAAATACTATAAAAAGTATATTCCAGCATTAGTCTAATAGAAAGACGGGTCTCAATTATGGAAGAACATGGTGGAGGCAAGGGATAATATTGAAAAGGAGTTATGGTGAGAACCAAATGCTGGATCTTCTAATATGTAGTCTGATAATTGAACTACATTAGGCCCTCTATATCAAGCACTACCAGAAGATTTTCTATTTAAGGAAAGAATAGAGAACTTAAGTTATTTCATGGAAGATGGTGTTTGGAAACAACACCTTCTTCATTAATTTCTGCCTCAGGACATTGCTGATTTTATATGTGAGGAATTGATTGTAAGAACTAACTCAGATTCCTAGGATTACCCTCAGCGGATGGCCTCTAATAATGAAATATTCTCGGTAAAGAGTTCTTGGGGCATTGTCAAATAAAGATATGGGTGAAAGTTTTACCTTTTAAAGTGTCTTTATTTCTATGGATACTTCGGAAAAAAAGTTACCGGTTGATGAGGTGATAGCTAAATAGGGCATACCTTTAGTCTCAAAATGTAGGTGTTGTAACTAACCTCAATAAAAAACTATTTTACATCTACTCTTCGCTGGACAAATTGCAAGAAATATTTGGAGAAGATTCACCACTGATGTAGGAATTATTGGACCTTTTATTCGAGTCAATCAAACAATAGTTCAATTGTGGGGAACAGTTATTTTCAGAAAATTGAAGCCATTATTCCAGTTAGCTCCTGCCTTAATTACATGGAAAATATGGAAATGGAGGAACAATATCATTCATAGAGGCTCTATGACAAGAGGAAGGGTGGTATATGAGATAGAGAGGAACCTTGACATGCTAGCAAAGACAAGCTATCCCCAGATTATAGATATCCCAAAAACTTAGGCACAAATGATGCAGTTCTTTGAAGAATATAGGCCTAGAGTTAGAAATATAAAAATAATATGGGCCAAATCCTCTATTGGATGGTATAAAAGTAACTCAAATGGAGCTTCAAAAGGAAATCCAAGACCTAGCTGAATAATATTTTGAATTAGGGATGAGTTAGGGGATTTTATATATGTTAGGGCTAACAGAATTCAAGACACCTCAATATGGTAGCTGAGGCAATGGTTTAAAGGAAGGACAAGAGTATTGTAGTCAACATTATTTATTCCCTCTTAACATTGAAACAAATTCTTTAACCTTGAAAAATATTATAAAAGAAAAGGCGGATATCCCTTACAGTATAAGTGGAGAAGCGCACAAAATTAATATACTAAGGGACAGAGGAGAGCATCAACTCTCATGTGATAAAAGAAGGAAATAAAATTGCAGATTTTTTACTAACCTAGTTTTTCATTTTGCAGGTACATCTGAATTTTTACATCCACAAGAGTTTCCGTTACAAGCTAGCACACTCATCAAAATATATAAGCTTCAAGTTCCAAACCTTCAAATTAGAGGGTTAAAAAAAGGGAACCAGATTAGCAATTAGGCGCATTCTTTTAAAGAATCAAGAGTTGTTGAATCACAAGACCTTAAAAAATAATACATCATAGAAAATATAGGAAAACAAACAATCAGAATCCACACACACTTAACTTAGACGGTGGGTAAATAAGAAGAAAATGTTATAGAGCTTACCAACACAAATCTAAAGCTCATCACAACTTTTACTTAATGTTACCATATCAATCATTTTTCTACTAGATATATGGTATTAGCTTTCTGAAGCTCAACTTGTCAGTAAAAAGACAATAGATGAGTTCATCAACAAGAGACTAGATCTATGGATCTATAAGCAAGTTTCAGCATCTTACCTTTATCAATTGAATAGTCAGAGAATTATCTAAAGGAGGATCTTTTAAAGTGGAAACTAGATGACATAACACCTATGTGAGAGTGTGAGGTTGTTGACATGTATCTGTACAGAAGTGATTTGTGGCTGTACAGGTTGATTGAGGCAAGTTATTGATTGTGGATCCTTGGTGGCATTACTCTTCTCTTAAGGACCGACTATTACACTGCCACTGGTAACGATAGAGAAGTTGAAGGTCAAAGTTTCTAAAGAAGGATTAGCTTTCACACCCCATTATTGATGATGTAAAAGTTGAATGACAGAGTTTCTAGAGAAGAAGTGGTCTTTCCACTTCTATATATTCTCTTATTACTTTTCTTAGTTTTTTAAATTAATTTTAGTCTTGTGTTTTGATATTTTGATAGGCTGGTTGGTAGCCAGATTTCGACTTTGCCCATTTTTGTTTTTAATAATAAGGCCCTCAGGCCATTTTTAATTAAAAAAAGTTTTCTCTCTTTTATTTTTCTCTGTAGTATTTTTTTATTATTATTTTATAACTGTTACGAATATAATGGATGAGGATAGGAGTGGATTTTTCATTGAATTCACACACGTGAATTTTCTTACATTCAAATGTATCTAGACAATATGTAACATCATCCTTTTTCACTCTTGTCTTTAAGGATGTATCTTTGACACTATAAATAGAACATATTGCCTCATAGATTTAATACTCAATAGAAGCAAAACTCTCTCCTCCTTTCTATATTTCTTTGCAATATATCTTGTTTAATATTGTTCTACGTTACTCATATTTTACAACACATTATCAACATGAAGCTCTAATCAACGGAGAAGGTTTTTTGATATGATTTTCATTCATGTTGCGAACATCAGGCGAGAGGTGCGCTTTCCAAATGATTTACTATGATCTTGATCTTGAAACATAGAAATATATTTATGGTTACATTCCACTAGATGTCAGTCTATAACTTAATTATATCTTGAATTCTCAAGACATAAGCATGAAGTAATACTCGACATTGTTTTTTATAGTAACTTAAATAATTTTGATATGTCTGAGCAATAATTTTCTAGATCAAAATAAAAGACTTGCTAATCAACTTCGGTGAAAGCAAATTAGAATATTAAGAACTTTAACGTGAGAGATAATTTTATTATATTCATTCTTTACCTAAAGAAGAAAGAATTGAGTAGGACTTGGAATAACATAATTAATAAAACAAAAGTTTACAAATATGAAGGAACTTTAGTTTAAGAGAATGGTGATTTTGAATTTTCACTTTCAATTTTGCAAAATTTGATATAGGTCGATTGTATTTAGTTTTAT
>JACEIK010008761.1:13710-53262 GCA_018107945.1 Datura stramonium
CTAAAGAAAATGTGGGAGCAATAGATTATAAGTTTGAAATAAGACTAAATGGTTATCGGGGTCGGATGAATGAATGAGGACATGGCAAAAGATTAAATAATAATCATCATCATGATGGTAATTACAAATAAGAGAACATTAAGGGTTCTCAGAAATAATCCTTTACAAAGTGAAGGTAAGATTTACCATCAATGTGGTATAAAAGTGTATTAGGCATGTGATTTTCATTTGTCTGAATATTTTTTCAAAATTTATCAATCCTCTATCAAAAGAAAGAAAAATAAAGTGACGTCACATTTGACCTTATAAAATGATATTGACGTGGGGTCATATGAATAATTATGATAAGTGTTGGGATAAAATAATAAGCTTATATTGAAAAGTTATGAGGCATGTCTAGATGATATTAATTCATTCCAGAAGTGAATGTGACCATATAAAATAAAATATATAAACTCGGACATGCTTATGATTGAATAAATACCACAACTCACCTTCAAGGGAGGTTTGAGAGAAATGAAGAGAATGAATATCATTGTGTAACCATATGATATGTCATTGTGTTTCATACCTATCGTATGCCAAAAATATTTTATTAGGACTCAGTAATAATTATAAAATGGCAAAAGTCAAGCAAGATAAGGATCTTATTTATAATAATTTTGATCATGACTATAATGACAATGATATTCTTTGTGAAATAAATATTTATCATATAAATAGATGGTTATCTATATGAATATGAAAAATTACTCATTTTTCATATTGCTTATGCTACACAAGTATTAGTGTGATTGAATCACAACCATAGTAAACAAGAAGTTTATGGGGTCCTGATGAATTTATTATTTGGCATGAAAAGTTGGGTCATCCCAGGTTTAATATAATGTGTAAAATAATTGAGAATTCACATGGTCATACACTGGAGAATTAGAAGATTCTTCAATTTAAGAAATTTTCTTGTGTTGCATGTTTCCAAGGAAAAGTAATTATTAGACTATCAACAACAAAATTTGAGATTGAATTCCAGCAAAATGTATATAGGTGTCCATTCATCCTTCATGCGGATCATTCAAGTATTATATGATTTTGATAGATGCATCTACAAAGTGGTCAGATATGTGCTTATTATCAACTCATAATATGGCATCTGTGAGGTTGTTGGCTCAAATAATAAGATTAAGAGCACAATTTTCAGATTATGCAATCAAGACAATTTGTCTTGATAATGCCGATGAGTTTATATATCAGGCTTTTAATGATTATTGTATGACAGCTGAGCAATTTGTGACTCATTTTCACGCTCAGAATGGTTTAGCAGAATCACTCATCAAATGCTTCCAACTGATATATTGATCATTGCTTGTGAAGATCAAATTTTTCCTTTTAGTGTGGGGACATGTCAGTTTGTATGCAGCTGCGCTTGTATGCATAAGACCAACAAATTATCATAAAAACTCCCCATTAACATTGACTTTTGATTAGGAGCCAAATATTTTTTATCTTATAATTTGTGGTTGTGCGGTATATATTCCAATTGCTCCACTAGACACACAAAGATGGGTCTTCAAAGCAGATTGAAAATTATGTTTGTTCTGAATCTCCCTGTATTATTAAATATCTGAAACCCATGATGGGAGATTTTTTTACGACCACATTTGCTGATTGTTACTTTTATACATCAGTTTTTCTAACATTAGGGGAAGAAAATAAAAAGTCAAAAAAGGAGATAGATTGGAGTACATTATCACTATCCCATTTGGATCCTTGTATAAATTAATGTGAACAAGAGATTCAAAAGATCATTTATTTGTAAGATGTTGCAAATCAATTATCATTCATATTTGTTGACCCAAAAATATATATCATGACATTCAAAAAAATAAACTCTAGCTGCTATATCTTCAAATCATGATGAGACAATAGTAATTCATGAAGCCAACCGAGAGTATATATGGTTGAGATCAATGACTCAACATGTTCTACAATTATATGATATTTCCTTGAAAACGAAGACTACAACAGTAATATATAAAGATAATATTGATGTATAGCTCAATTAAAGGGAGATATATCAAAAGAGATCGAACAAAACACATTTTGCTGAAATTTTTCCACACATGATCTTCAACAAAATGATGAGATAGATGTTCAACAGATCCTTTTGAGTGATAATCTTGCACATTTATTCACTAATGCATTGCTAACATCACCATTGAGAAGTTGAGATACAAGATTGGAATGTGTCGTCTCTGAGATATCAAGTAAAGTTTTCATCTACGGGAGTAAAATACGTGTTATACTCTTTTTTCTTTAACCACAATTTGGATTTTTCTAGTAAGGTTTTTAACGAAGTAGCACTTAAGGAGTGCTTAACGATATGTGTACTCTTTTTCCTTCACTAGAGATTTTTTTCTGATAAAATTTTTTTCTAGTAAGATTTAAACGAGGCACAAAAAGGGAATGTTATAGATACAATGGATGAGAGTAGGAATGGATTGTCCATTGAATTCACATACATCGATTTTCTTATATTGAGATGTATCTACACAATATATAACATCATCCTTTTTCATTCTTTTCTATGAGGATGTATCTTTGTAACTATAAATAGAGCATTTTGCCTCATAGATTTGACACTCAATAAAAAAAATTCTCATTCTCCTTTCTATATTTGTTTTCCAATATATCTTACTCCCTCTATTTCATTTTAATTGCTAGGATAAGATTTGTACACCCATTAAGAAAAAATTAATAGGTACGATAATTTGACTAATATGTCTCTATTAATTTTTTTAAAACATACAATAATAATTCTTTTAACATTTTAGAATGACTTTAAGTACTAAGGGTAGAATTAGAAAAATATTATCAATTATCTCTTGAATTTCGAAACTAGCAAGGATTTTAAATTAATTATTTTTAATATACCTAATAATTAAAATAGAATGGAGGGAGTATTTAATANAGAATGGAGGGAGTATTTAATATTATTATTGTAATACCCCGGAAGTGCCTAAGACTAGGCTTGAGAATATGAAATGAGAACAGAAAAAAATCTGAGATTTTGACTCAGAAAAACTCGTGGTACGAGTCGTGGGAAGGAGTAATGACCCATAGGAACCACTCATAGTCAGCCTCTACAGCAGGAGGCTCAGTAGTAACGAGTACAGGGATGACCCATTGGGTGATGTAATGAGTCATGGTTTGAGGTCGTCGTTGTCTCTGAGGTACCTGGGTTGGATGGTACAAGTCTCGATATGACTCATTGTGAGGAACGGTGAGTCATGGTAAGCACCCATAAGGAGCTGTAGTGAAAATTTGCACAGAGGCAACGGATAGGTCCAACGACCCATGATTTGGAGGCACAATTTGTTGGTTGACTCATGGTGGGAGTTTCAGGAACTTTACTTGTTGAGTCAGTAGTGACGACGAGAGGACACAACAGGTCGTTGTGTCGAGTAACAACTCATCCTGTCAAGTCGCCGTTCAAAGGTCTGAGAATTGAGGAAATTTTGGAATAAAGTAATAGATGGTAACCACGAGTCGTGATGTCACGCCCCGCCTTAGGGGGTATGACTGGCACATGGTGCCCTAGAAGGACCTGGACTACAAACTGGTGGGCCGAGGCACATCTGGTGCCTGGCTAGCTCTATCTCAGGTTCCTGGAAACAAAGGGCTATATAACGGCTGTAAACACAGCCTCCGACCATCTGGGCCTATGGCCTCCTGTGCACCGCAATAGCAGTGACGAGAACATACTCTGTCCCGAGGAACCTATGCGGCGGAGCAAGGCCACCATCAGCGATAGTCATCGAAACTTAACAAGAAAAGCTGAAGCTACGTGACCGGCAAGGTCACACTGCTATCAAACTATGGCCTCACACGGCCAACATAAAAACAAAGATACTAAACAACTATACAAGCTGCCACGGCCTCACACGGCTGGCTCAGCGACCACGGGAGATAATATAACAATACGCAAGCCCCCTCTATGAGTAGCAATAGAAATGATCGGGACGGGGGCCCCGACCTACCCTCTTGTACATCAAAAAAGGAAAAGAGCTACACCTCTGGAAATCGGACTCCAGATGACGGAGTTGACTCTTTCGATAGGCCATTTGGAATCCTGGGGTCGCCTCCTCGTCTATGAAGTACTGCGAGGCAAGTAATCGGCACCCCCTTTGGGCGTCGGTGCCGCTCATGCGAGTATGCAAAGCAATTGAAATAACATAGCGAAAATAGCGAATATAGATAGCATATCCTAGCAAATGCATTATGTGAGGAGATAACTAAATCTGAAGAAGCTAGTAGGCGAATCATGCTTTCTATGCGATAAGGCGGAGGCGTACATGTATGACTGACACTGTGTCTAGTAACTAGTATATAACACATAAATATAGATATACAAGTAGCAAGAACCAATACCAACACCCATAAGCCGAATGGCACCAAGCAAGCAAACAATCTACAGACCCCTACCCTGGTCAAAACACCAAAAATAAGTCCACTCCCATATAGCTACAGGAGCTCCTCTGAAGCCCCAGGTCTCGGCTCAGCCATAGCCTCCAATATAAATGCTTGAGTAATGCGAGTCCGGAGGACTCTTGTGTAAACAGTAACAGACAAGTGCAGTTCCCAGGAACTCTCATCAGGGCTATACGAAACCGAGCACACTTTGTAATAAGCGTATATGCAGCCACATTATGAGATGGTGCAGTTCCTGGAGACTCTCCTCGGGGCTATCTGGCTTAGGGCCTTTGTAATGCTGATCGAGGCCCTTTATGGAAACTTCATCCATGCGTCAGGCGGAGGACGGCATGCCCTCCTTGGGTGACGTAAATCCACCGCTCGGTGGGCGACACGATTACCAACCCGGGGCGGCGAAGACGCTCAATAAGGGGCCCTCACGCCACAACAAGTCTCAACAAGCAAATAGCCATATAAATAGCAAGCATGTATAATTGAAAGACTATACGAAATCTTTCTTTAAGCTGTTGGCTAATACGTAGCCAAGATACTATCGATGCGAATGGCTAGTACGCCATAAAGCGTACGAAGTGGCTAGTACGTAGCCATAATACTATCTGTCTATCTGGTTTTACTTTACTAGCTTTTATACGAAAATGTTCTTTTCATTCTATAACATGTTTGCTAATCATACAATAGACTATCTTGAATACGGAATGCTAACTCGCCCTTTGAAACATGCTTCTCTATCTTTGAATTGAATACGATATGGCAACGCAAGCCGAGAATCTACTAGACTGACTCAATTCTCAACATTCAACTCAGAGAACTCAAATTCGGAGTTTACTATGATTCACAAAGCAAAGACTTACTAACTTGTTGAAGAACAACTTCACATACCTTAACCTCGAGTTATCCAGAGTCATCGGACAGGCTCGATCAATCCTCGGCTATTTCTCCCAGCCCACATTTCATATAGACATCAATTAGCACTAAATACAACTTTATTACGAAGGACGACGTCACTTTCGATATAATTATAACCTAAACTTAGGCATCGAAAGACGAGTCGAAAACTTGCTATTTTCGAAGTCCGAAAGGAGAAGTATTCCGCTGCAGTAGGAGCACATAAACACTAGTTTGGAGCAATTCTACTTACCTTGGTCCGGTAGCTCGACGATTCGTCAGTAGTATTTCGCAAAACAAAATTCGTAGGAATGCTCGCTGCTGCTCAATACCTCGGTACACGAGGTTAATTTGAGTTTAGACCTCGTTTGATGGCATAATCAAACGAATATATATGTATCTTCTTCGTCTCTCTCTCCTTTAACTTAAAGTTTTCTGGAAATTATAAAATAACATCACAAACCGAAGTGGGGGCTTTATATACTTGGGCACAGTACGGGCCCAGCGTGTCACTTGGAGCCAACGGGGTGGCCCCGCCTCCGTGACACGGCGCCATCGCGGAGGGCTCTGCCCGCGCCATCGCGGAGGAGCTCTGCCAGACCTTCCGCGGTGGTTACGACGGGTTTTACGTACGATCCTTTCCCAGACGCTTTTCTAACACATATGACTTTCAAATATGCTTAACTAACGTGCGAGTAGGCCATCTAGATGCCAAGAATCTTACGAGTGTAACATTACTCCCCCCTTATGATCATTCATCCTCGAATGGCTTGCTATCTAAAGGACTTCTCAACTTATCATGACTTATTATATTAGGAAAATTTCGTGAGAGTTTCCCTGTAATATGGACTATCCCAAAACTGAAATGCGAGAAAAGTCCAATCACGAATTTCTCCACACAATACTATAAAGTTCAAGACTGACTAAACATCAATCTTTCTCATTTTAAAAACATACAACCATAGATTAGCAAATAACAACCAGGACATACATTTGCGACTGGGCACGGAACAAGTGAAGGATATCTAACTTTCATATCTTCCTCGGCCTCCCACGTCATTTCCTCTCGATTCTGTTATGCCATAATACTTTGTGAACGCAATATCTTTAGTTCTCAATGCGAATGCAGCCATGCAGGACCAACTCTATTGGAACCTCTTCGTAAGCCGGCTCATACGCAACACGGATATCACGGAGTGGACTGCTCTTGAAACGGGTCTCCTAAGCATTTCCTTAGCATGGATACATGAAAAGCCCAGATGAGCAATTCTAATCGCGGCAAGTTCAACTCATACGCCACTTGGCCTATTCTTGCGAATCGGTATGGCTGACAAACCTTGGTGAGAGCTTACCTTTCTTGCGAATCTCATCACCCCTTTCATCGGAGAGACACTTTCAAAAATACCCAGTCATTCACATAGAATTCCAGTTCTGCCGTACATGTTTGCATATGATTTAAGCGACTCACGTACGTCAATAGGCGTTCTCGATAGCACACTTTCTCTTAAAGCTGTGAACAATATACAGCCCAAGCAACGGCGATTCTCCTATTTCAAACTAGTCAATAGTGATCTGCATTTTCACCCGTATAAAGCCTCGGCGCCATGGATAATGAGTAATAGGACAATTATATATAACAAATTCAATTAAGGGCAAATGCTCGTCCATTACCAAAGTCACTTTGCCTTTCGCAACGATGTCTTCGAGCGTACGAGATAGTGCGTTCGACTGCCCCATCTGCCGAGGTGATCAGTGCTCAAATTAATCTGCGTACCCCAGACCTCTGACTTGTTTGCCAAAATCTAGCTAAGTAAAGCTGTGCTCCTGCAGCATGCAAAAATAATGAATCTTTTGGCTTTTCCGTGCATTGACTATCTCTCGGATATACAACTCGGCATAATCTTGGTTGAGAAAGGTATTTTCACGGCAAGAAATGAGGCGATTTGGTCAATTTGTCAACTATCACCCATATAGAGTCATGTCTATGTTTAGTACGAGGTAATCTGCCTTGCAAAATCCATATTCACTAGCACCTTCCAAAGAGGCATAGTACATATCTGAGTCAGCACTTGCTGGTTTACGTGTTACTGCCTTTCACATTGGCCGGTTAGGACCTTTGGAAGGCTACAAATTCAGCAATTTCTCTTTTCATACCTGGCCACCGAGTAGTTTTCTTTGATAATATGATACATCTTTGTTGCGCGAGGGGGAGAGAGAATAGCGGCGCAAATGTGCCTGATTCATGACTCTGGCTGGCGGAGGCACAGGAAACATTGGGAACACATAAACGGTCTTTACAATGCAACACTCATCCTCTTGTTACACAGGTGCGGCACTTTCCCAGTGGAATATAATCTTTAAGTGGAACTAGGTCGGGATCTTCATGCTGTCGTTCCTTTACCTCCACAACTAAGGATGACACGGCGGTGTGCTGAACTCTCGCTCTGTTGTCCTCTGTTTACGCTACGAACGGCTAGGCTAGCTAGCCCGATGTATCTCTGACCAATTCCTGGCTTGCTCGGGTTGCAATCGCCAAACTCCCCATGGACTTATGGCCCAGAGGCATACGCACAACATTGGCTCTTCGGGTGAGTACGAATATCCACGTCGTAATCTTTTAGCAATTCCAACCGGCCGACGGCCATCGAGATTCAACTCCTGCAGTGAAGATATCATAGCTCTTTTGATCTGTGAAAATATTCCACATGAACACCATACAAATAACGTCTCATTTTCAAGGCGTATGGATCAACTGCGGCTAACTCCGAGGTCATTAAGGTAGGGTAGTTTCTCGTGTTTCCTCAGTGTGCGGAAGCATATGCAATCACTTTTACCATCTTTGCATCAACACACAACCCAACCCCGGCGCACGATCGTCATAATATGCGAATAACATATACATGCCTTAGGTAATGCTAACCTTTGGGGAGGTCAATCTATCTTTCGGTTCATAAACTACTGCTGCCTTTCTCCCACAGCTTTCTTGCTTTGGTGTGTCAGTTTAGTCGAGAGTGCCGCAATAGTGAACACTTCCACAAGCCTCCTGTGTGCCACCTTTAATCCCCGGCTCACGGACTTGAGTGGGAGTGGTAGGCCTGAAGCATGGTTGTGCTTCTGTCTTAGTGTCCTTTTGTATACCGGCATCAGACACAATGTGCCTAAGAAGGCTATGAATTAGCGGGAATTCACACTTGGAGAATTTAGCATATAGCGGCGGTCACGAGGATGCAGCACTATCACTTAATAGTCCGTGATACGATTCGAAACGAGAATACACCGAGAATGTCATCGATAAACCTTATCCACGAACGAGTCCAGTATGGTCATCATTCATCGGGTCTATGAATATTGATGGGGCATTACGTTAACCCAAGAGACATGACTAGGAAATTCAAGTGTCCATATCGGGTCACGAACACGCGTTGTAGGAATATCTCTTTCACGTACTCGAACTTTGATGATATCGGACGCAAGTCGACTTAGAAAAATATGCGGCTCATGGCCTGATCCAAATAAGTCATCTATTACAGGAGGCAGGTACTTTTTCTTCAACGCAACTTTGTTCAACTGTAGATAATCTATGCACGTACGGAGTGAGCCATCTTTATTCCTCACAAACGAGCGGCGCACCCAGTAGTGAAGTACTCGGCTTTGATGAAACCTCTATCTAACAAATCTTTCACTGCTCCTTTAGTTCTACGGGATTAAGGAGCCATATGATAGGGAGGAATTGATATAGGTTGAGTGCACAGTAACAAATCAATATGAAATTTATTTCTCTTTCTAGGGAATACGAAGTAACTCGTACGGAACAAGTCGGGGGAACTCGTTCACCAGAACGGCCGGAGTGTCGGAGATTACGCTCGAGCATCCGAACTCGGCTAGATGGTAAATACATCCTTAGTTATCAATTTCCTACTTTGGTAGGGAAATAAACCTACCTTTTAGGCGTAGGCATACGCCTTTCCACTCATATACTGGAAAGTGGAATCGGACCGTCTTGGTCAACATTCAACATTGGCATAGCACGGCACTAGCCAATCCATACCCATTATGGCATCGAAGTCTATCATTTCTAACAAGCCATATCTGCGTAGTGCGGCGGTCGGCAACCTCTGCTGTACTCGGTAAGTACGCACAGCTCTGATAGTCACTGGAAGCGGGCGTGGATCTTGAAAAATTTTGTGCTTAATAATTACAGTGCAATATTGAACTTTCGTGCCACAAGTAGGGTAATATATATGACAGTGGATCTTGGATCAATCAATACATAAACGGGGCATGAGCAGATGGTGTGTCCTGATACTTACATGCAGAGGCCGCCTCGAGTCATGTCTCCACACAGTAGTGCATAGAGAATCGGTTGAGCCGTGCACAGGCTGAAGCTCCGTCTACCTCGGCCTCACGCCTGCGAGGCTGAAGGTCCACGCCGTGAGGCTGCTGGGCTCGTGGCCCTGCGGATCCTGTGCGAGCGGCGTCCTGCCACAACAGCACTGGTCGAGACCGATCTCTCATCACGTGCCCCTCACAATCATAAATATAACACCTAATTGAAGCCATATTTACAAGCTCAGGAGTGCGGAATTCGGAGTGCCCAATAAGGGCGAGGGTGAGGGTGCAAGTCTACTCTGCTCTCCGCTTCTCTGCTGCGGGGATTCTCACCCGTTGCAGGCGCCTTTTCAGGCTCACATTTGCCCTCTACGAGCATATCTACACCATTTCTTTCTTCTTTGTGTGGAGGTGGGGGTCTATGGGGTCTATCTGATAGTCGAGCACAAAGGTTCCTCTTTTGTTTCCCTTTCATCTTGGCCAAGATCTATCTCTCTTGGTCTTTGCTCTGGCCAACTCACATCTACTATTCCATTGCCACATTGTCTAAGACCCTCAATGGAGTACGAGCAAAGAGAGGCTTTGTATAGGGCGATATCCATATCTCTCGTAACGTCGCCGTCATACATGCCTCGTATATTAGGATTAGACCCATGATAAACTAGAACTCGGCGGCATGAAGTATCGGCAAATCTTTGGAGCATAACGGGCTGGGAGTCAAGCTGGCAAGCATACTCGCGTCGCTCCTCGCCCCCTGCTCTGAATGCGGCCGATCCATCGAGACTCTTAGAATCTCACCGTGGCAAATAATGGTCTAAGAAGGCCTCCGAGAAGCTGGTCGAGGTCGGAGGGGTAACATCTCTCCCTTGGGACTTCTCCCAACTCTCGTACCACAATAGCTATATCCCGTAGCGGAACACTTTGCCCGGCTCAACGAGACTCTGAAGGGGTAACATGCATAACTCGGAATATCCTGCGCATCGATGCAGAAGTCACGAGGGGTCCTGCACGTCGACCCTTGCCAAGCTACTTGGGGGACCCGGTGCGAAAATTCACACAGGACTTTGGAGCTGCTGGCCCACTGAAGGCCCTACTGCTGCTACGGGTGGCGCTAGCGGCGGCTACCCGGCGATATGCATGCCCATCATAACTACGGCGCTACGAACCTCGTCGATGGCGAAAGGCACGGAGCTATCGGGCGGTGTAGTGGGACGTCTCGATGTAGGGGACTGCGAGATGTTGTGATGAAGCTCCATGTCGCCCTCGGGTCAGGCGACTGCGTCGAATCGGGCACACTGCTAGTGCCTTCTCCTTCTTTGTTATTAATACAGTCTTCTGTGTGGTGTCGTGATGTGCCATTCTTATCGCTAGACAAAAAGAATACGATAAGTTTTAGGGACTCAACCCTATCTTGTACTAGTTCTGTAAGCGCATTGAAGTGAAGAAGAGTAACCATTCTATCATGCCTTATGACCTCACACATAGTATGTAGTGCCTGACACATCCGTAGACAAGACCCTACCACAGTAGCACGGCTTGGGACTCCACAGGGACCGACTGCTCGATACCAAGTTTGTCACGCCAGCCTTGGGGGTATGGTGGCTTTGGTACCCTAGAAGGACACAACTACTAGCGAGTAGGCGAGGCACATCGGTGCTGGCTAGCTCTATCTCGGGTTCTGGAAACAAAGGGCTATATAGCAGTGTAAACACGGCCTACGGCCATCACGGGCTATAGCCTCATGCTGCAATAGCAGTACAGACCGAGAACATACTCACAATCGGGAACCTATGCGGTCGACAAGGCCACCGTGCGACTAGTCATCGGGAAACTTAACGAAAGAAATTGGAAAGTTCACGTGGCCCGGCAAGGTCACCACTACTATCAAACAATGGCCCACACGGCCAACATAAAAAACAAAGATACAAACAACTATACAAGCTGCACGGCTCACACGGCCAGAGGCTCAAGGCCCGACCCTGGGGAGATAATATACAATCGCAAGCCTGCATGGTAACGTAGAAATGATAGGATAGGGCCCAGGCCTGCACCCCCATCTTGTACATCAAAAAGGAAAAGAGTTACACCTCACAAGAAATGTCCAGGACTCGGATGACGGGGAGTTGACAACTCAATAGGCAAGAATTTGGAATCACGGGATCGCCTCCTCGTCATGGAGTACTATGAACCCAAGTAATGAAGCGACCTTGGGCATCGATGCATTGATACTTTGAGTATGCTGTTGAAATAACATAAGCGAAAATAGCCCAATATAGATAGCATATCTAGCAAATCATGTAGCGGGGAGATAGCGAATACGAAGCTGGTAGAAGCTGAATCATGCTTTACTGTGCGATAAGGCGGAGGCGTACTGTAAGCTGCGACATTTCTTGTCCCAGTAAATTTAGTATATAACACATAAATAGATATACAAGTAGCAAGAAAGAGCCAATACCAACCCCCATAAGTCGGATGGCACCAAGCAAGCAAACAATCTATGTACCCCTACCCGGGTCAAAACCTACCAAAAATAAGTCACTCCACTCACCTTCTCACCGGAGCTCCTCTACCAAGCCCCCTAGATCTCAGGCTCGGGCCATAGCCTCAGATTATAAATAGCAGTGTACGAGTCAGGAGGACTCTTGTATCGCTTGATAACGAGATAGGGAATGCAGTTCCACAGGAACTCTCATCGGGGCTTATACGAAGCTGGGAGCTACACACCTTAATAATTGTATGTACGAGACGATGAGATAGGGTCTGGTTCCCTGGAACTCTCCTCGGGGCTATACGGCAGGGATCACACTTTTGTAATCTTCGTCGAGACTTCTATGGGAAAGCTTCATCCCATCTTCGTCCAAGATGGGGATGGCTCACCACTCCTTGGAGTGACGTAAACCCACCACGCTTCCGAGTGGGCGGCACGATTACCAACCCGGGGACGGGCGGCTCAGCTGTGGGCCCCTCACGCCACAACAAGTCTCAACAAGCAAATAGCCATATAAATAGCAAGCATGTATAAGCCAGAAAAGACTATAAAATCTTTCTTTAAGCGTTGGCTAATGCAGCCAAGATACTATCGATACGAATGGCTAGTCTGTAGCCATAAAGCGCTAAGTGGCTGATGCGTAGCCATAATACTATTTGTCTATACGATTTTTACTTTACTAGCTTTTTATTAAGAAATACATTTCTTTATTCTATAACATGCTTGCTAATCATACAATAGACAATCTCTTTGAATGCGGAATGCTAACTCGCCCTTTGGCGCATGCTTCTCTATCTTTCGGGCCGAATACGATGTGGCAACGCAAACTGGATCTATTAGACTTACTCAATTCTCAACATTCAACTCAGGGAACTCAAATTCGGAGTTTACTATGATTCACAAAGCTAAGGACTTACTAACTTGCCGAAGAACAACTTCCACATACCTTAACCTCGAGTTATCCAGGCTATCGGACGAGGCTCGGTCAGTACTCCGGCTATTTCTCTCAAGCGCATTCCTTATATACATCAATTAGTACTTAAATACTTAGCACTTTATTCGAAGGACGACGTCACTTTCGATATAATTATCGTCTAAACTTAGGCTTATCGAAAGACGGTCGAAAACTTGCAATTTTTAGTCGGAAGGGAGAAGTATTCACTTTACGGCTAGGAGCACATAGACACTAGTTTGGAGCAATTTACACTTACCTTGGTCGAGTAGCTCGACGACTGCGTCGGCTGACTTTCGCGAAACAAAATCCGTAAGGAATGCTCCTATTTTGCTAAATACCTCGGTACTGAGGTTAATTTGAGTTTAGACCTCGTTTGGCGGCGTAATCAAACAATTATATGTAGCATCTTCTTCGTCTCTCAAATTTCTTCTTCACGTTTTATGGAAATTATTACAGGAAATAACATCACAAACCGGAAATTAAGAGGGCTTTATATACTTGGGCTGGGACAGGCCCAACGTGTCTGGAGCCAACGAGGTGGCCCCGCCTCCGTGACACGGCGCCATCGGAGGGCTCGCACGGCACCTTGCGGTGGTTGACAGTTTACGTCAGATCCTTTCTAGGGCCTTTTCTAGCACGTATGACTTTCAAATATGCTTAACTAGCAACGTGCGAGTAGGCCATCTGGGTAGGAAATCTTACGGGGTGTAACCGTGAGAATGGGGTACGATCGTGGTATGAGTCGTGGTCCTTATGATGTTCAAATTCAAATTTTTTCATAATGGGAAGTTTTCATAATTTCTAAGTTCCTAAGTCTAAACTACATCTTTTAAGCTTAGTTAGGGAGGGTTTTAAGTGCTTAACCTATTCTAACCCATTCCCTCATGCATGCAAACTAGAAAGTTTCTACGGGAACATCAAGCCTAGATCTCTCAAGAAAATTTTCTTCTCCAATTCCTTGGCTTTCAAGGGAGAGTGTAAGATTAGGTACGGTATATATGATTGTGAATGAGTTCCTCTCACTCTCATGCCCAAAACTTCCCTCATGTTTGTGAACCAAGTATTAAAGTAATTTGATGATCATATGGGGTTTTAAGTCCAAATTTATGGAATTCTCTTTGATTTGATTATGGGTCAATTTCCTTGATGTTCTAAATGTTGTTTTAACATCTATGGGAATATTTCAAATTCAAATTTATTATAACTTTTATGATTTCAAATTCAAATCAATCTATGCTCAATCATGTAAAGTTTCATGAAAAGTCAAGCTATGATATGATTCTCTTCAAGTGCTCTTCATGGATTTATGAATGTCAAGCATATGAATTTTAACAATTATGCATGTTACGCATGATTTATGAATCTATGACTTTTTAAGTAGGCTCACGGGCCTTATTCATGGCTAACCATGTATTTCAAGCATGATCAAGTATGTTATGATTTATTTAGCCATGAACTTCATGAATGATTTCACAATTACAATATGAGCCTCATGTGCATGTTTTTGGGCGAGTATGTCAGGCATTCGAGGTAAACCGGGAGTGTTCTCGGAACTATGTGCCACCGTAGGTATGAACATATATTTATAGATCCCCATGATATCCGCAATCATGCACGCCCCCTTGCACAGCCCAGGCCCAGGACGGCTACGCCCACTTGATCAAAAGTTGGGGCATCGTAGCTCTATCGTGATGGTGTCGGTTAAGACGAGTCTTCCCATTGTTCGTCATGATTTATGCATTGTCATGTTTATGTTATTTTGGCTCAAGTTATGTTTTATAGGCTCTGTATGGAAAATTGGTTTTATGGACAGTTTGAAAACCTGCTGACCTGTGTTTTACCGCGATATTTGCCGGCCATTCATGTTGTCATTCTTTCTTGATCTTGCATTTCTTGGGCCTTCGGTGCCGCCACCTTGTGCTAGATATATTCTAAATCGTGGCGGTTTATCTATTTTACTTCGGTTTCGCGATCACAGTCAGAGGAGATCAGTCAGTATCATTCTGTCTTATTTCTCTTGAAAACATATTGTTTTATTATTGACCGAGTCATCCCTTGAAGAGTATTGGACAATATTATTATTATATTTGTAGGTGAACTTTTATGACATTGGAATGTGCTCCCATCAAGCTCATCAGTTCTATATTGAAGCATTTACAAATAATATGAAAAAACAGCTGCCATCATTGTGAACCATTTTGGGACAATGTATATCTGAACTTTGCTTCATCGTTTTGTATGTTCAATTTCAGCATTGCATCATTCTTGCTGCTATCATTTATGTTATGGCTCGACTTGGAGCATCTTGAAATTTCTTATCCATTTGTCTCTCTTGGGCACATGTTCGGATTGTGACAATTATACATTACTCATATTTTATGACAGTAACAATAGCATTTTATGTTTTTATGTTTATGCAGGTGGAGATGAAATCAGAGACCACCCGTTTCAGTGGGGACAAAAAAAATGTAATCCTACTACAGAGAAAACAAGAGCGATGCTTCTTTGATGATCAACAGGAAATGACAGTCTTGCCTTCGGATTTCTGTATCTTACCCTAAAGTCCCAGGTACTCAACAACACATTCTACAAATATTCAACAATAAATTATCAAATTAACTAGGGTATCGTATGTCATAATCCACAAAAAAGCAAAGACTAACTTACATTTTCTGGTTAATTTTTGGTAGGTAAATGGAAAAATTGCAGATACGTTGATTTCTCTAGTAAGGGTAGAACATTTCCGCGTATTTAATAGGGTTACTAGAATGTGCACATTTACATCTTCAAAGTCGAAGAAAACCGTATGGATATGGACAGAGAACAAGCAAGTGATGACGGCTGCTGTGGAGAGAGGTTGGAATATTTTCATCTTCCCATCCAATCGCCAAGATCTTGCCCTCGAATGGTCTTGTAAGTTTTCTTTCTTCTTATACTTTATTTTTCTGCAGTTGTTATTCTAAAGGAATTGAATCCAGAATTTAAACAGTGAATGCACATACACCCATTAAGAAAATTTGTCAAAGTGTGTATGTATTAGTTTGACGACCCATCTTTTATTGGGAGCTTAGTTTTGATTTTTATATTTTTAATTAGAGTAAGGGGCTTCGAAACAGATTGTTATACTTCTATAGTCACTACTTTGTTTAAAGTTGCGACTATTTGCTGTAGTCAACAAGGGGTAAACCTTCAGGAGAAATAATTCCTATTGGGTGAACCATAACTTGAATTGACAAACAAAGTACCAATTTGTCTTTAAATCCACCCGCCTCTGAATGCTGAGTATGTATTTGTGAGAGTATTCAATGGTATGTGACAAAAATTCTGTGTCAAGAGCAAGATAATGAAAAAGAGCGCTTTTTCCTGATTCTGTATCCCATACACGTTTTCTTCCTGATTAAATATGAATACTGAGCATGGATTTCCATTATGCTATTAGAATCATGAAGTTTTCTACAATGTTTGATTGTTCTGCTACATTTCTGGTTGTATCACATGCAGCAATTGCAGTGATATATCCTCTCTTTATTGAAGAGGGGAGACTAATTGATCACGAGCATCAGAGAGTTGCTGCATTTGCTGAGATTTCTTCGCCTCAGCAGTTAGAACAGTTTCAGATATCGGAGGAACAGGCAGATAAAATTGTTGTTAATCTACTAGATTGGCAGGTACTCATTGCGCTTCTCCTTCACAATGTTATTTGCTGTCAAAAGATTCTTTACAAACTGTCACCACACTAATGGAAAAACCATTTCTAGATGTGTAACAGCAATTTCTAAATGATTTCTTTTTCCAAAACCTAAACCTTTGGAAGTTGGTTGCATATAATCATCCGATCAGTAAAGCAACTATGCCTCAATCCAAACTAGTTATGAGTTGGTTTCTATGTATTACCGTATTGAATTTGTATGGGTTCATTTAGATGCTTCCTCTAGTTATTAATTGGCTGACCCTTGCATTACTCCAAGTACATTAAATTCTCTATCTTATGTCACCACTTCAATTGCTGGTTTATGTGTGTTCATTCCATAGGTGATACCTGCTGAAAACATTGTTGCGGCTTTTCAAGGCACTCAGAAAACTGTACTTGCTGTCTCAAAGACACAATCAGAGCTCAAGTGCTTGAGGTAATAAACTAGGTTGAACTTTTCGGTAATTAGAAAATAACGTCGCACACAAAGTAGGGGATTTTAAGGTACATAAAGTGGTGTTTTTCTATTAAGAAGCACCAAGTTTCACTTAATCTTTTCTGCTTTGTAGGCCTTGGAACACGGTTTGGGTGGTATAGTAATGAAAGTTGAGGATGTTGGCGCAATCCTTGGGCTGAGTAGTGCCTTCTGAAAAGGGGATTCTTCATGGTGAAGAGTTGGTTTTGATGTCAGTTGTCATTGTTAGGGTTATTTTGATAGAAGAAGTGAAGTGGACAGTCTGTTGAACTTAAAGAAAGCCAAAATAACTCATGTTCAAGTATTTCATGAATGGGTGACCGTGTCTGTGTGGATCTTTGCAGCCTCATGACCTGGTGAAGGTCTTCTGGTTTGCTCCTACTGTCCTGTCTATTTCTGTTTTTGTCTTCAATTTTGCAGATAGTCTTAGTTTTGGCATTTCAATTTCATTCTTACTGCATAAATTTTGTCCCTTAGGTTGGATGCTTTGCAAGAGGGCTTTTCCTTGTTCACTCAGAATGCTTGGAGTCAAATTACATTTCTATTGAGCCTTTAGTTATTAACAGTGCGTCTCCAGATGAAGCCATTTAAATGTTCAGTAAAGTAATTGAAGGATTAAGAACTATTATTGAAAAGGAGAACTTGACGGTGAAAGTATCATTTTGTTTTTTCAATGTTTCGTTAGCATTTCTGGTGGTTTGTGAAATAGTTATCTCCACAAACTGGATCTTAATGCTAACCTCTACTCAAGACATCTCTAGTATTGCCATAACTGCATTTTCCTGGCCATTGACTTCTATAAGTTTTTGTTCTAGATCCTCAACCTCAACTCTTTTTGGTATTAAATTGTGTTAATGCATCTCAAACTATAATGTACAGCCAGTGGTCTTCATTATGACAATTGTTTGGACTTTAGCGAGGCCTGTTCATGCATATATTTGCTGTTCCTGGAGGAAAGACTAGCTATCTCTCAGAACTCAAGTCTGGAAAAGAGGTCATTGTGGTTGATCAAAGGGGTATGCAGCGAACAGCAATTGTTGGAAGTGTAAAGGTAGAGACTAGATCACTGATCCTTGTGGAGGCAAAGGTTTGTGAAGCTTTCCATGTCCGCTAAAATAAAATGTTCTCTGCCTCTTGCTTGTTTGTGTAGTTTTTTTGCTCGTATAACTTTGGCATGAGCTGGCGACAGATTCAAGCATAATACAACTTTTAATCATAAAAATCTCATGTAGGAAAATAGAAATCAAATTAGCTGGACAGATGTTTGACAAGGATATCATAGCTTCTTCTTTCTCGAAAAAAAGGGAAGCTGCTATGTGCAAACATTGGTGTACGGCTGATGTACTTGAAGTATTTAACTTCTGGGTGAGACTTCTTGTCGAAGATTAAAAGAATTTGGCACAAGGCATGATTGCACCAGCAAAAGTGCAGAGTTGAAAAAATACCTTTAGGTTTAGCTGTCGTATAACTCATAGAGCTGTTTTTAATACCACTAGTTTCAGTATCAGCAACACCAACATGTTCACATGAAAATGAAGAACTAGTGTAAAATTTCTTCGACTGGTTTAACTTTCAACCAATTGTTGTCTAATTGTATCTCTAAATCATAATTTGGAAATTGGTAATTATGCAGGTAGAATCAGAAAATGAAAGTTATTCTATTCTCTTGCAGAATGCAGAAACAGTTGAATTAGTTTCTCCCCTTAATGGTAAATAATATTCTAGTCGAAGAAGCTTTCTCTTTTGGCTTTCTGTGGTTCAACATCCCGTGTATTTATGCAGGCGAGCATCAGCAAACAGCAATCCCAGTGACCTCACTAAAAGTTGGTGACGAAGTTTTGCTTCTAATTACAGGGTGGCGCTCGACATACTGGAATAGAAATTAAAGAGAGTTTATTGTTGAGAAATGAATTAGTTTCCGCAGAGTCACACATTTGTTTGACAGATGAGTGGCCTTAAGCTCTTAATGATGATACAAATGTATCTTTTACTAAATTCTTTAATTTTGTACCAAATCGTAGATACTATAGATTGAATCAAGTAGTCAAATAAAACAAGTTTGGATTGAGCGCTTGTCGCCCTCAAACAAGATTTTGACTATCCTTCTAGCTCTTTCAAACTCTGTCCAACGAGGAATTAGTATAAATATACCCCTCCACTTGTCTAGTTGTTTTAGCTGCACTAAACTTTGTGAGGTCTTATATCCTTTTTGAAGTGGATTTAGTACGCTTTTGCTTTTCTATTTTTTAAAAAAGCTGACAATTGGCATGGCACAGAAATTGTACTAACTCAACTTGAGGTGCGACGAACTTGTAAACAAGTTTAAAAAAAAATTCATTGCCGGAAAGTGCCATACTTTCCATACAAGATTTGAACTATATACCTAATAGGCATAAGCATAACCTTTAAATATTCGTGATTAAGGACGGGGATTTAATTCTTTTTAACCGACAAATATAAAATATCGTACATTTGTAGGAATTTAAACTCAAGTTTTTGTAAGGATTATCCCTATTTAGGTGGTCTTTAATTTTTGCTTCTCTTAGTGGCTTTAATATTCACCCTTGCAATTCATTTAATGAAAATTTTTATATCAAAATATTTTTAATTATGACTTAATTTTGCTAGAGAAATTTTTTTAGAGAATATATTTACAAGGAACAGCTAAGAGTTACTTATTCGCAAGACATACTTTTATCCTTACAATTTTTTTTTTTAAAGTAGCTAAACATGAGTTAGCCTTAGACGGCACAAGTTATTGTTGCTAAACTTATGCCCAAGACAAATTCACCAACTCATCTTTGCTTGAATTTATGTCCCACGCACACAAATTAAATGCTTCTTGAACTTATGTCCAGGACACAAATTCATTCATCTTTGTTGAATTTATGCCCTAAGCTAAATTCACAAGTTGTTAAACTTATGCCCCAGGGCATAGAATTCATTCATGTTGCTAAACTTATGCCATAAGGCATAAATTCATTCATGTTCTTGAACTTATACCCCAACCACAAATTCATGCTACTAAATTAAATGCCTGGCTTAATTAAATGCTGTGAAGCATATGTACTACTAAGCGTATGCCCCTAGATACATAAACTATGTGAATTTTTGCCTATAGGCATAACTTGTATCAAAAGTTATACCTTACAATTTTTTTTTGGTATTAGGGGCATCTTTTGCCACTTTTTTAAAATCATTTTAAATTAATAGAAGGGCAAAATTTAAAGACCATAAATACGAGGCCAACCTTCCTATTTGGTTGTTCTTTGACTATAGCCTTATTGTCTTTTGTTTTTAAACTATTGACTCGAGAATGCGGCCTTGTGTATATATTTTGGGTTGTTTTTATAGAAAGTGTATGTCTTGTGACCTTGTCGGTCCTATTTAGATTTTCCTATTTACCACATTTTTATATAGTGTTCTTGTCGACCCAAGCATTATATAGATTCAATTTGTATGAGTTTCTATGTGGTTTTCTCGGTCAAGTATGAGACATCGGGTGTCGATCTTGCTTTCGGGTTTGGAGCATGATAGTTTGTTCCGCGGGTTTCCTTGTAAAGTTTTAATGAGGCAGCAAAATGCATTATTGCATATATGTATGTACTTATTTTTCTTTAGTAAAGATTTTTCTGAATTTTTCTAGCAAGGTTTTAGCGAAGCATATTATTTACCAAATAGACATTCAAGGGGAGTGTTATAAATATATATCGTATTATAGTGAATGTCTATTTCTTTGAAATAAAGTTAGAGTTAGTAACTTTGGGATAGTTAGTTTCTCTTTATAAAAATAAAAGAGGTTACGATTCATTGTATTTTATTCCTCAAGAGAAATAAATTCTTCTCTCTACCTTTCTATATAATAATTTTCTTACTTCCCTTATTATTTTGTAATAAATCCTTTGATTTTAACAAGTGTAGGATAAGTCGATTTTTTTTTAATGAAGAATGGTTAATTATAGAGAATAGCTTCCCAAATAAGGAAAGATTTAGTAAGTAAAATTTTTAGTGAATCTTTTAAATTCTAAATATTAGGAGTTCTTATATCTTTCAAATATGAAAAAAATTTAATATTTATAAGTTTAGCAATTTTAAGAGCCTAAATATTAGGATAGTAATTAAATGATAATTTTTAGCCAACATAAACCTTTTTAGATGATAAAAAAGGCGAACAACATTTTCTAAGACCCTTCGTACTTTAATCATATTATTATATAAGTGAGGCTGCTATCTTAAAAAGTTGAATTACTATTTTACCCACATAGTAAATTAAAATGTAATAAATATCTAATTAAATAGTAATATTTTATCATCCATTCAATTAAAATTAAATTAAATAGTAATATTTAAAACACATTAAAAGTTAAAATTTAAAAAATTAAAAAAGGAAATAATGATGTGATTATTTAAAAGTTGAATTATCATTTTACCACTATACTAAATTAAAATATAATAAAAGCGTCTAATTAAATGTAGTATTTTATCATCTATTGAATTTAAAACACATTAAAAGTTAAAATTAAATAATATATATATATATATATAATTTTTTTATGTTTTTAATTTTTTAAATTAATTTTTAATTTCGGAAGTTGATTTTTTTTACTATTTTCTTAATTTTATCTCTCATCGATGTGACACATCTTTTTGACCAAGGATCCTATTTATCTTTTTTTCTCTCCTTTTTTCGATTTTATCTCTCATTTTCTCCCCCCTTTATTTCGACCTTATCTCTCATTTTCATTTAAAAATATTAACTCATATTTACTTGTTTTTATAACTTCTACTTTTAATTAATAATTAATAATATCCATAACCCCAAACCTTTCATGTTCATAACTTAAATTAATTAATCAATGTGCAAGTTTATGAGCATTTTATTTGCCATTTAACCGGTTAAAAATGTTCCCTGATATCTTCTCACCTATTTGTGTTGATTTTTTGGACTTTTTATATTTCTTTGATTATATATTTATCATATTCTTCAAAAGTTGAACATAATGACCTAAGGTTTAGAAATAGAAACATATAGTATGCCATACTTGAAATCATACGTGAAACTCATAAGATGATCAATGGGTTAAATATGCTATAAAATATAATATCATAAGGCATGACTATGAGTAACTAAAACATGAGGAATATTGGGAGACTTCGCCATAATCGACACTATCATGATAGAGCTTATGTGATGCCCCAACTATCTCGCTCAAGTGGGAAGAGCCGTCCTAAGCCTTTCCAGGGCAAGAACAATGAAGGTGTGATATCACTGGATTGCCCTCGGGTAGGGGAAGCACTCTCTTGAAAGGTCCCAAATAAGAATATATATACCTACGGTGGCACATAGTTATGAGACCTGGGTCCTCAGAATTCCGGATCTACTTGGTGCTAGACACTACTCCCAAAATATGCATATTGCTCATAGTCATATTCTCAAAACATAGCTTAAATCTATTTTTTAGGATTCTTTGATGACGTTTAAATTCACTCCTCACTAGGAGGAAGTGTAAATGATCGTCACAATATAAATACTCAACTAAGAGTAGGGATCGAATCCACAGGGAATAGCGATTGGATGACACAAAAGTTGTCTATTGAATTGAACTAAATTGCATTAGAAATGAAAAAATAAGTGTTGGGGGAAAGTAAGATCACAATTTGAATTTAAATCAACTATCAATCAAAAACAAGGCAATCAAATTGAATGAATAAATGCATCAATTGGATTGAAATTAACTTGGAAATCAAATTATTAATCAAAAGCATGAATAACCATGGACAAGGTGGCACCAGATATTCTTGAACCACTTGGGTGTCTTTTTCCTCGTGTTTTCTCAAACCCCAAGGTCCCAAATAATTCATCCTTAGCTTGGGATCACTTGGGGGAGTAAGTACCGTGTTGCGTACAGGGTGTAGACTCGGATCGTGACACTAGCTTTTGCTTTATTTGATTTAAATAATATGGTGGTCTTGTCGGCCTGCATAGGATGTTATTATTATTGTGAACTGTTGGGTCAGTTGAATATCTATGCAGGTTTTTATATTGCGGCCTTGTCGGTCAAGGGATTTTTTAAGCCGAGATATACTTGATTGTTTTCTAGATTATGTGTTGCTGGTATGCACTAGAGGTGTATATGTCCATCTAAGTCAGCTCAGGGTCCAGTGTGGCATCAGGTGTTAGTTATACCTCCCAGGGTGGAGGGTGACACCTAAGGCTAAGTTAGAACTACTTATCTGGAGATGTCTCGAGAGCCTAAAGGACCTGATAATTGAGAAACTACTAAGTTTACTGATAGACTGATAAAGATATGAACTGATCAAATGACATTTCTGGAGACTATTAAGTACCCTCGTAATATGAAAATACTAACTTTAAATTGAAACATATATGCGGAAGATTATACTCAGATAACAACCCATGGAGCAATAGCAATTTAAACTAGCTTCTAAATCATGCAAAGTTCAATACAAAAATCATGCTAAAACTAGAGCTAGAAGACATACTATGAAATCTAATTCAACAACATAGAGATCTCATGCTAGGGTTATAGAAACTTGTAGAAAGTGACTAAAATATAAGAAACATTCATAATTTGTCTGGAAAGCCCTAACTCATAACTCTTGCAGAGCTAGGATGGAGAAGATTTCTGAAGATAAAATTTGGGGCACAAGGATAAAAGAATCCCCTTGTTGATCCCCATATACCTGGAGAAGAAATCCCGGAGAAGTAGCTTGAAAATTCTGAGATGAATTGGAAGCCCTAGTTCTTAGCTTGAGAGAGAAACTCTAGTTCTACGTAATGATGCTCTGAATGTCTGAGTAGAGAATGAGGGAGGAGAACCATTTACCCCTCTAAATCCTTTGAAATTATTCCCAAAATTATGTAGTTTATGAATTAAAAGAGTGAAAATATACGAGACTACCCCTGGGAAAATATTCAGAAAATTTGAAATTTCTAAGCCACTATGTGTCTAACAATAGTGGTGACAGGCCGTCGCCAGCCTGGTGGTCCGTCGTCTTTACCGTCGCCCCATTACAAAATGGGCTTGAAAATCCTTCCATGTGATGGGCCTTCACTAACTTGATGGTCCTTCGTCCCTCCGTCACCCTTTAAACAGAAGGACCTAAAATGATGGCCGAAGTGACGGGCCGTCACTCACTTGACGGTCCCTCGGAACCTTCACCGCTTTTAAGCTGAAAGGACCAGACCTCGATGGGATAAGTGATGGTTTTTCATACGACTGATGAGTGCTAACTCCACCGTCAGAGGAGTGATGAGATGCCACTTCCTCTATCACTCCTGCACTAAGTCTGAAACTTCTATTCTTTTTGCTGTGAAAATTTACTCCGAGACCTAAGGTGTTACGAAAAGGGAGAGGACTATTAAGGAGAAACAGGAGCATATACCGAATAAAAATATTAAAACATCTAATATTAACATAGGAGTAGGAATTAAACCCAAACAGCTTGGGAAGAAAACAATATCAATTCAAGAAACAACAAATTCACAGCTTGATAATAATTAAAATAATAATGAGGGAAAGAACACTAAGAATAAAGAGGAAAAAATACAGAAAATACCAATGAAAAAGAGAAAGTGATATCAGAAGAGGGCCTTGTGGATGATAAATAGTAGAATGATTCTTTGAATCAATGGAAGAAAAGGAATCAAAATCTTTTTTCACACAAGGACCTAAATGAGACCATTTAACCGCCAAGCACCAGTCTGGATCAAATTAATGTACCACTCAATAAAGGCAAGAGGAGGGCATGAGTGATGAAGGACAAGAGGAGAATATGATAAAGAAAAATTCAAAGTACTTCTAGGGAATCATACCTATAAGCAAAGCAAATTAACATGGCTAAGGAAAGTAATATCAAACCAAAAGGTGTGAACAAACTTAAGGAGGTTACAAATCCTGTCAGACAACTACCAAAGAGGCTTGCTGTTTAAAAAGCTAATCACTGATGCTGAATAATTCTTTTTTGAAACTTAAGGCACAATCAACAATCAACAAACTTTTGAGAAATTAACTAATTTTAATAGAACAAATCATTATTGATTAATTGGTTTGATGAAAACTTTTTAATACTCATCAAAACATAAAAACTTATAAGAGGATTCTTAGTCATCATACTCCTTGGCTAATCGTACATGGAAGATTTGGCTATTTTCTAGATAGGATACATATATTGATATAATAGTAGACTATACTCAATATATAACAGTCAGGGTGCAGCATCAAATCTGGAAAGAAGATATTGTGGTTTATGCTGTTGTAATGTTAATACAAAGAAGGATTTATGGGAGTCTTTATACAATATAGAAGATGAAACTCCAAGGCCTTGGTTGATTGGAAGAGACTTCAATGTGATTTTGACATGTAAGAAAAAACTTACGGGGTCCTCTATTCTTCTATCATGAGAAAAATGATTGTGCTAATTGTATCATTAATTCTGATTTATGTAATATGGGTTACATTGTTAGTACCTACAACTAGTGGAATGGGAGAATGAGGATTGTATATTTAAGATGCTAGATAGAGTTTAAACAATCAAAACTTTTTGGACTTATATCCTAACATAAATATAAAGCACTTAATCGAAAAGGAATATGATATTTTTCCTTTTGAAGTGCATTGCTATCGATCTTCAGAAATAATTATTAAACCCTTCAAGTTTTTGAATTTATGGACAAAGCATGAGGATTTCTTTAAACTGGTAAATGAACATTGGGTGGATGATTTTTCTAGGAATCTATTATTGGTTTTTCATTATAAACTGAAGAAAGCAAAGATGACACTGGCTAAGTGGAGCATATAAGCCTATGGTAACATTTTCAATAGATTGCTACACTATAAGAGGTCATACAAGTACTGGATATTCAATTTAAAACAACTCATACTCAACAAAATAGAGAAGCCCAACATAAGTCACAAGCTGAACTAGCTAGATATCTACATTTAGAGGAAGAATATTGAAGACAAAATATTGGAATGAAATGGTTTGAAGATGGAGAAAGAAATACTAAATTATTTCATGCCTATGTTAATGGTAGAAGAACGAGACTACAAATTTATAGAATTCAAAATGGAAATCAAGACTGGGGTTGATAATCAAAATGACATGGAAACAATAGCAATCAATTTCTTTTAGAAGCAGTTTATATAAGATATTTTTCTATAAAAACTTTGATTTCTTACAATATTCCAACTAAAGTTGCTAAAGAATAGAAGGGAGAGCTTACTAATATTCCAGATGAGGTAGAAATTAAAGAGCCAATAGAGAGAGCTTCAGCAGTCCATATGGTTTTAAAGGAAATTCTATTAGGTATATTAGAAAATAATAAAAGGGGACATCACCAATGTTGTACATGAATTCTTTGGTGGACATGAGCTACCTAAATTTGTGACTCACATAATTTTAGTGCTACTCTTCAAAAAGGATCAGGTTAATGCTTTCTCAGATGTCAAACCCATTAGTTTGAGAAACTTGTATCAATAAAGTGATCTTTAGAGTCCAACGTGAAATAATGGTAAGACAGTTACTGATAACGCCTAATACAACTCTCCTTTTTAAAGGAGGTGGCTGCGGTCGCTGTCAAAAAATAAACTTTCAACGAGTGTCGAGGTCGAATCCTATAGAGATTGGGAAGATATGATCTAAAATTCATAAATCAACTCAATCTAGCTAGTGTCATGTCTAAAAAATATAATGTAAATATTAGGGGGGAAAGGAAGAAAGTATCAATTTCAAATTATAAAACAAAACAGGGATAAGCTACTTGTTGTAATTAATGAGAGCGACTAGGGGTGTGCATTTGATAGGGGATCGACTTGATAGGGGTTGATTGAAGTGTCTTAGATTCGATTAGAGCATGGAGAGCATTGATTATGGATACATCCTATATTTCTCAACCAAAAGAATGTATTTCTTGTGTTTTCTCAAATCCCAAAGCCAATCAACAAAACTTGAGAAAGGGTTAAGCTATCTCTAGCCTTAACCCTTTAATGGAGTATGAATATGGGTCTTGACTATTTATAGCTCAAGCCCAAGCATCGCACATCCAATTCCTCACTATTGATTCCTCATCCAAACCTCACTTCTCTCTTTCATGCAAAAGAAAGATAAAAAAAGCTAAATCAATGTTTGCAACCATCAATTATTGAATTAAAACTTGGATGGAATAATAGGTTCATGCTTACTACTCAAATCTAAGAATAATTCATCAACATCCAATCAAATCTAGAAATCCATCATGCACACACACCCCTTGCAAGAAATTTAGCTACTCATAAGTAAAGAGAGTGAAATTATACTTACAAGAAATTCCTTTTAAGTCATCATATTAAGTAATTAATTTCAAGCTTAAAGTCTACAACAATGGAGTTCTTGCACAATAGAAATTAAAAAAGAAGAAAGTAATTATACTCTCCTCTCTATCTCTATGAACGTCTCTCTACAAAATCAATGTAACCTAATGTGTGAATGTACAATTGGGGTAAAAATCTGAAAATTCCTTTTTTGTATAGATTCCTAAAATTACCCTTGGAAGCTTTTCAGGTACATTTGTGCCAAAGCTAGATGATTTTGCCTTTGACAGCAATGCAGGTCACTTGGGTGGCACCTACATTTTGCAGGTGCCCATCTGCGGCTCGCAGATCCTTCAACAGGTTGATGCAGTGTTCTTTGCAGGTCATCTAAGATGGCACCTGTGTTCCGCAAATGCCAATCTACGGCTTTCAGGTCTAGTTTAGTACATCCTCTAGTTTATCTGCATGGCACCTGCGAATATGTGGCACACATGTCCCTTTTGCTTACAATAGAGTGTTTTAAGTTCAATTCTTTTATTTTCTTTGTCTAAGTTAAATACCTGCACAAACATAGAGAAAAGGGCATAAAACCTTCCTAATTTATGTGAAAACAAATCAATAGCTCATGCTTAAAAGCCAAATGAGTTGGTAAATTACCAACTCACCGAACCCCCAAACTTGAACTATTGATTGTTCTCAAGCAAAACATTCACTCACAAGTAGATTTGACTTAAGCATATCACATTATAAGAGCTGCACACACAACCAAAAAAACTTAAGACAACCCCAAAATCACACCCAGACTCAAAAATTAAAAGATTCAAACAACTGCACAAATTCAATTGGTATTACCACAAACATTTGGCAAATATAACTTTCATTCTTCAATTCAAAATGGGGGGCATATTCAATCAAATTAAGATCAACAAGAATCTCAAATCATTGACACACAACATTCAAGGTTTGCCTAGAAGTTCATTGCAACTTGTCACGTTCATACCTCCCAATTGAAAGCTCAATTTCAGCATTTACCCTAAGGAAGTGATATCACTCACCAAAAGAGAGAATACCACTCACATACATGCAATACACACATAGGGATTATAAGATGATGCAAAGATGCTCACTCTCTCTAGGATATTCAAGTGCACACACATCGAACCATAGACTTTCCATTCATGTAACTCGACACTAAAGTAGAGTTGCTACACTCAGAATCACTATGGACTTGCTAGTCATAATGAAGGATAGGGGTTAGGGTAGGACAACATTTAGCTCTAGTGACTAGCACCTCCCTAATTCTTTTTGTGAGACAATTCAAACATTCTGCTTTAGTGAGTTTACTCCACCTTATATCTCCTTTCTCACCAGTCACATTTTTCCACAAGAACCACCTTTTTAACACCCTAAATTCTACATTAAGCCTCATCAAAATAAGATATAACACCATTCAATTCTTTTCTTTCTTCTTTTTGATCAACAGTTTTTCAACCAACTATTTTGTCTTTTCATCAAGCAATTGGTGCTACCTCATAGTAAAGTCCATTCCTCTTTTTTTTCACACCCTCAAACTTAGGCTTTTGCCTACATCACATTTTATTTTCTTATCCTCCTCCAAGTCTTGGGCTTCAAGCTCCCATTTTTCTTTCATCACTAGCAATTAGGGAGGAATGGGTGCCAAAAGAAAGGATTAAAAAGGATATAAGGCTTGTAATGCGGTTTTCAAGAAAAGGGCTTAAGGCTCAAAAATTGGTTAACAAGGGTCAATGTTCATGGAGATCATTTTGATGTGAAGTGACTATTCAAAAGAGCCTAAGATCATTTTTCAAGTGCAACTACATTTAAGATTTTTTCTTGAATCACATTCGAGGCAAGTTCTAGACGATACATATACACAAGAATTAAACAAAAAAAGCTTACCACACAAGGCATCACAATCCAAGGAGTTCACTTTTCTCAAGATCAATTCAAAGGCATAACTTTTGACAAGCTATTTCGAGTTTTACATACTCGTTTTGCGAATCAAAAAGCCAAACAAAGAATGTGTAACTCATGACAAGAGAATGCTCTTTTTTCAAATTCACGTGCCTTTCATCTCAAAAAAATCACTTTGGTATTCCAGATAAAAGGTTTTTGTGGCGCGACTCAAAATAGGTGCAACAAGGACTCATTAAACTTGACATTTTTCCTTTAAAAAATCGCCTCTCAATCTATCATAGGAAAATGTCATCTGGTTTGACACAAAAATAAATAAAAGAAAAAAAATTTCTCCTTGGAAAAGAACCATGGTATGAAGAAAACTCTTGGATTTTATTTAATATATACTATCTACAAAGGCGATTGTTATGCCCGGGTAGTAAGACGATTGAAGAGTAAGACTGACCCGACAATGGCAACTCACATTATCAAGACAAGAATTTAGCCTCGCTAGGGTCAATGATTTAAATCAATTCAAAACAATCCTGATGAGGGCATTCATTCATCCAAGCATCATTACAATTCATTTACATAACAAGCCCGATAAGGGCATCCACCCCCAACATAATCATGCATTGTCCTCAAGGTATACTAATAACAATTAAGAGAAAAAAGATTCCCTGTATGAGTGAAAGAGTAGCATGGGTCCATCATGAGAAATGCCATGAAGCTATGTCAGCCGCGGAAGGCATCTAAGGATCCGTAGGGAGTACAAGCGGGTCTTGCAGTGAAGTTACTATCCATTTGTCTGGAAGGGTCCTGGCTTCATGGTAAGAATATACCAGAGGCACTCAATACGGGTCACCATGGTGAGCAGCAGCCATGGTAGGAAGCACCTCATCATGAGGTGTCTCACTATCATGAATCTCTCCAGTTGTTGCACCTTCAGACAGGCTATACCCAATAAACTAGTCATCTGGAGGACTCCTATCTGCAACTAGTGAGTCAGGCCCCATTGCTTGGATGTTCAAGTCTATACCCATGGGCGAAAGCATTTCCTTTCGCTTGTCTATATCTTCCCTCATAGAAGCCACTTCTTCCTCAAGTACATCCACTCAAGCACACAGGCTGCCCAATTATGAGTTGGTAATTTACCAATTCATTAGGCTCTAAAACTTGAGTTTTTGTTTCATTCTTGAGTTGATTATTTGGATTTTATTCCCTTTTTTATTTTGTTGTGTGTAGATGGCTAAAAGTGAAGAAAAGAGCAAAAATGGAGCAAAAAAAAGGGAGTGAGAATGAATCGGCATTTTGCAGATGTAAACCGGCGAAACGCCGGCCAAGGGCCGAATCTCACTGCCTCAGAGGATTAATGCCACCGGCGGTTCGTGACTTGTCAGCGGCGAGTCACCGGTCCAATCGCCGAATGATACTCAAAAGTTCTGGAAAATGGCTTGAAGACCCGACAGTTCATGGATTCGCATCGGCGAAACGCCGGGTGAACCACCGGTGTTCACTGCAATTTAATGAAGATGCAGAAAAGACATGCAGTTCACGGATTGTAACTGGCGAATCGCCGGTTTCATAAGAGTTCTCATAAGGGTATAATCGTCCAACATTGGAAAAGAGATGAAAAGTTTCCTGCTTTTAAGGGTATAAATAGAAATAAAGTACTTTGTACTCAGATATGCAGAAGGAGAGATATAAATAAAGATATTGAGAGAGAACAAAGCTTACATCACATCATTGTTTCCCCTTTTAGCTGAAGAACATTCTCTTAGCTGAGAGAAGGAGATTTTGAGTGAAAATTGTAGAAAGTACTCTGTTCTATTTCCTATTTGTACTAATAAGTTTCAGCTATTGTTGAAGAATATTTTGTGAAGTTGATTTATCTACTCTTGCAATTAAATTCAATGATGGTATTGATGAATGTGTTTTTGAATTTCTTAACTATGAGTAGCTAAAATCATTAACTAGAAGTGTGTGATGATGGATACTTAATTGGATTGGGTATTGCTAGAGTCATCTTCATATTGTTCAATTAAGTGTAAATCTATTAGATTCTCTTCAATCTATTAATGAAGATCTATTGATTATGATATGAGTCTATTTATTCTTGCTTGATTATTGCTTGAGAGAGAATAATTAAGTATTCGAAGAGAATATAGTAGTGGGCATGGATAAGAGATTGTGAAATTAGGCTAGAAATAACTGAAATTGCTTTCTCATTCCTTATTGGTAACTAATAGCTAGGAATAGTGTAGTTGCTAATCCAAATCAAATCGGGTTGAGATAAGTTGTGGTTAGAGTTTGATAAAACTCTAGCAAGAGGCAGTCAAAAGGCTAAGAAGTTGAGATTACCCACTTCCCGAGATTATTTACACTTGTTGAATTTATAAGATGACCTGACATGTCCCAATCTAGTTAGTATTTCATCTACACCGCACCTCTAGTCTTTCACACCCTTGTTGATAACTTAGCTGATCTTGCTATTTTATTTTACTAAATCAACCAATTTAATTCTCTAAAAATTTCAACTCCCCAATTTTATTTGTTTTTATATTTAATCTACGTGGTGCAAGCTAACATCAACTTCTCAATCGACCCTTGAAATTATCATTCCTTAGTCCTCATGGGATTTGACCCTGGAACTCGTCGGGTTACTTGTTTTGATACTTTGACCGTGTATATTCTTTGCATTAAGGATATATTTTGAATTTTATAAAAAATGGCGCTGTTTCCGGGGACTAGCACTTGATGATCTTGTATTGATTGTTAAGTTGAAATAGTTTTGCATTGTAGTTACTTAACTTGAGTTTGTTGTGTTGTTAAGAGCTCATAGCCACATGAGTCATCACTCCAAAGCAAAGGATAGATCAGTGGAGGGTAACATGGAACTCGAGGAAGATAATCCGGTAATGCCGAAAGTTGCAGGAGCTATTCGCCTACCACCAATGGTAGAGAATGCAGTGTTTCATGTCACCAACACCATACTTTACTTGTTGCAAATGAAGGGGCTCTTTGGCAGAAAACCAAGTGAGGATGTGAACCGTCATTTGAGGAATTTCTTGGAAATATACCAGCCCTTCAATATAACAAATATGAGTCAAGAGTCAATCAGGTTGAGACTCTTTCCTTTTTCATTGACGGGGGAGACAATAATATGGTTAGAGGAACTCCCTCCGGGATGTATTACTTCATGGAAGGAGCTAACCGAGGCCTTCCTGGACCCTTTTTTCCCTCCATCAAAGATGCTTCAGTTGAGGGATGATATTACAAACTTCAGGCAAGAACCGGGAGAGCCTTTACATGAGGCGTGGTTAAGTTTTAAAAAGAAGGTTGCTCTTTGCCCAAATCATGGATTTCCTTCTTCTCCAAAGCTTCTATAGGGCCCTTGATTCAATCAATAAGTCCGTGGCCAACAACCTAGATGGTGGTTCTATTATGGACCAAACATATGGGTTGGCCAAAGCTGTCCTATACCGAATGACAAAGACCAACAGAGCCTGGCACACAAGAGAAACAAGTGTATCCACTCATGAGATTAGATTGAGTGTATTGGCGGTGGAGTTGCGGAAACGGATGAAAATCTCACCAAAATGATGACACAATTAGAATTGATGACCAAACACGTGATCGGAGCAGGACCAAAGGTAGTAAATGCCGTGAGAATGTAAGGTCCCTTACAATATGAAGGAAAGCCATCACCACTGAGATATGATGAAGAATGCCAATATATGGGAAACCAAACGGGAGGTCCTCGACCTGGCTTCCAAGGAGTAAACCATAGCCCATGGCTCCTAAGGGATGACAACCAAGTTTGGAGAAATAATGAGCCACAAGGATGGCCTGAAAGAATGAAAGGTGGGGTAATAGAGAGCCAAACCAAGAGAGTGATCGATATTACAGGAGTTCGAACCCATATATTCCACCTCCTAAGGTTGGGAATCCTCAAAATTAGTCGGGCATTAGTGATGTGGGCAATTCAAAAATTGAAGAAATGTTATCGAGAGTTTTGAAGAAGGTGGAGTTGACCGAGAGTAGGGTGAATGAATTGAGAGGTGAGGTGTATAACCTCACTCATATAGTGAGTTCACACCTGATTTCCATCAAGCATTTGAAGCCCAAATGAATCACCTATCGGCTCAAATGAATCCCCGGATGAAAGGAACACTACCTAGTGACACAATGCCTAATCCCAAGAAATATGGTCAATGCATGGCCATTGTCACTAGGAGTGGTAAGAGGATTAGAGATGCCCTGGTGAAGCCTAGTGAGGGGGAAAGCCCGAAATCAATTGAAGAAGATGAAGTCAATAAAACGGCAATAACTTCGAAGAATAAAGAAAAGATTAAGAAGGAAAAAGAGGGAAGGGATGATGAAATCCTTTTCCATGCTGATGATGATGAGGCGGGCATGAAGACCCTGATTGATGATAGGGTTGAATCATGAATCCCACCTCCTTATCCACAATGACTGACCAAGAAGAAGAAGGATGACCACTTTAGGAAGTTTGTTGACATATTTAGCAAGTTGTCCATAAATATTCTTTTAGTGGATGCTTTACTCCAAATGCTCGATTATGCAAAGTTCATGAAGGACTTGATAAATAAGAAAAAGGTAGTTGATGCAAGCAATGAAGAGAAAATGCACCATTGTAGTGCGATGATGATGAGTAATTTTTCCCCCAAAAGGGAGGATCCCGGAGCTTTTACAATTCCATGCACAATTGGGATATGTGTGTTTAAAAAGGCCCTATGTGATCTTAGCGCCAGCATAAATTCGATGCCCCTGCTCATTTTTAAGAAATTGGTACTTAGAAGCACGAAACTGACGTCAATGAGGTTGCTAATGGCAGATAGGTCAATAAAAAGACCAGTGGGGGTGCTAGAAGATGTGCTGGTGAGAGTGGACAAGTTTATTTTACCAGATGATTTTGTTATTTTGGATTGTGAAATGGATGCAGAGGTTCCTATTATTTTTGGAAGACCGTTGTTGGATACGGGGAGAGCCGTGGTGGACGTGGAGCTTGGAGAGCTAAAATTTTGGGATGGTAGTGAGGAGATCACCTTCAAAGTGTGTCCATCAACTGCAACGCCTCTCGAATGCAAAGTGGTTGGAGTATTGCAAAATGAAAATGAGGACAAGATATTGGAGTTGAAGGAGACGGAGTCGGATGATGACTCGTCGGAAAAGAGTTGCTGAAAAAATGGGTCTATGTCGTGCCACGATGTTAACTAAGGCGCTTCTTGGGAGGCAACCCAAGTGTTTAGTGAATTATTTGATGTTTTTGTTGTTTTTGTTTGTGTAGGAGCTGTAAAATGAAGAACAAAGGGAGAAACAAACCATGAAGGAAGGAACGACGAGGGACCGGGCAGCTGCCTGTCCAGAAACGCAAACTGCAAATGAAGGTGAGCACAAAGCAGAAGGCTGAGGTTTGGATTGAAGAACCAGCGGGCCCATCGGTGAACCGCCGAATCAGATCCATGGGCTACTGGTGGATAGCTGATAGAGAACAGAAAACTTGAAGCTCGGCCACAGAAGTTGCAGGTAACCGGCGGATCACCGATGCAATTCGCGAAACACCAGTGTATCGCCGACAAGAAACTGATCACTGGGAAAAATGAATGACAAAATATGTCACCACGGTGAACCGCCGGTGTAATTCGGCGAAACGCCGATGACACGCCGGTCGAGGTGCAAAGTTATTACAAAAATGGAATTTAAGAAGTTGGCCCACAAAATCCCAAATACCTGACCAACCACCCTACTCTGCAAATATTCCCATAATTCTCCTTTTCCCAACACTCTTTCATTCCATTTTTGTATTTTCATTACCCAACATTACCAATTCCCATATTCATCCATTTTCAACCTTTCCACCTTCCCATTTCCCACCAACACAACCCACATTACACTCTCCACCTTCTCCTCAACCTATCACACTTCCATCCTTCACCTATAAAACCCCCTCCATATTTCACAAACACACTCACTTCACTCATACTCTCTTCACTACATCTATCTCAAGGTGCCATTGCAACATTTAGTTAAGCCCTTTTTGAAAGTCAAGTGTGTGCAATCAATCTCCCAATTTCGTAACAATTTTCTTGCCCTTGTCTTTATTTTATCATTGGAGCTTAATTCTTTAGGAGTAATACTTTGTTTCCCTTGTTGAATTTTCAAATGAGACATGCTTGTTGAATGGGATGGGGATGTGCTTTTGTGTGTGAAATTATGAAAAGGGTGAAGTCTGAGTAACCCATTTGCATAAGGCACGACGTTTTGCCCGATGATAGACCAGGTGATGCCATTCTTAAGGGCTAAGCATCATAAATATGTATTTGAATGGAGTAGTGCTGCTTTTATTATGTTTGATTTTTATGTTTGATGTAGTGTGTATAACGGGTGTCTGTGAAAAGTGAGTTAAAAATTTGGGGACAGGTCCGACGATTCGCTGTCATATTTGGCTTAATCGCGATGGAGTCACCGATTCACTTTGAAAATTGGCTGGCCACCGAGAGCGATCCTCACGCAGCCGGGTTCGCGAACCTAGACCGAGATTTGGCCGCTAAAACCACGTAATCCTTCTCACTTCCTCGCTTTTGTAAGGATCTACGGCACCGACTCGCATGCAAAATGCTCTTCAACCGCCGGGCCCGCCTAAGTGCTATCAATCTTTAAATGGTTGTTTAGTTTTCCCTTTTATTTCTCATTTCTTCCTTAGACTAGTTTTATTTTCTTTTAATTTCTAGTTCAAATTCTTTGTCACTAACATAATTCTTTCCGTAAAAAACAAACCATGTCTTCAACAAGAAACACAAGAAAAGGAAAGGCCTCGCTTTTTTACAAGAAAGGCAAGGGCAAGGAAAAGGCTACTCCCACCTCGGGCCAACATGCCAAAGGAGGCACACATTTTGCGTCCCTAATATGCAAGAGCACTACGTCATTTTCCAAGGCCGTTCTATCACTTTGGAGAAGCGGTTCGACTTGATAGGGCTAAAAGGTGATTTTCCCAACATCACCGCGCAATTCAATCGATGTAAAGTGGCATGCATTTGCTAATCCACTCCCAGCCTTGGTAGCCGGATTCTATGCCTCATATCAAGACCTACAGAGAGTATGCAACACAGGAAAAGTGAATGATTTCCCATGCTTGCAATCGCGGATGATTCTAGGAGTGGAGGTTGATATAACCCCGACGGCCATAAACTACCTATTCTAGAGAGAAGTCAATTCCGCTGGCGCAGTACATGCCAAGGGTGGCTGATATGAATGACCAGCTCACTTGGGTAGGCCACATCATAGCTACAGTGTAATCCTTTTGGCTTTTATGGTGGCGAAATGCTCTCGCCACGACTTGAAATTCGAGACCAAGTCGTGGCTCGATTTTGTTTGTGCTCAGATCATCCCTCCTTTAAATAAGCAAGAGGATCATCCTGAAACCGAAGCATCCTTATTGCTTGTGTAATGACGTGAGTCCCATTAACTTCGGAAAATCTGTCACTCAACAAATAAAGAAAAGGCCCTGTACTCCGCACCCGAATGCCCCGTGCCGTCTTAATTTCCCACTTGCACAACAACCGGGGTGCCTCTATTCCCGGATGAAACCCCTTCAATTGCTTTGGGTGTGATAGATATTGAGCGGAAGAGAGATTCCAAGACCGGCAAGAAAAGAAAGTGACCGCAGCCTTTGGAGTGCAAGAAGAATCCCTTCCCATGGGTCACCCTAATCACCAATCGCCCTAGAGTCAAATGTTCCCAACAAATGTCGAGCCAAGCATCGAGTGACATGCCTCAAACAAGTGGAGCTTCCCCCTCCATAATCCCTCACCTGCGGGTCTCCACCGACTTGTGGAGATGGCAAACTCGCACGAAAACCAACTTTAATGTTTGGCTAAGAGCCTCCCAACACTCATTGCTTAAACAATTAAGAAGGAGCTCAAGTCATTGTACAAGAATGTCGCCACTTTATGCAAGAGGGTTGATGCAAGAAAAGAGGCACTACTCCCTCCGAACCGAGGTGCATGAGTGGAAGAGTCGTATCGGTAGAAGTGGCCACATGAGCGTCTTGGATGCTGCAATGGCAGCTCCTTCCCGCTTGAGGGCCAATTGATGATCCGCTTGAAGGGCTAGAGATGATTTCTCTGCCAGGTGAGGCCAACGGCTATGATGGTGGTAAGGTAGATGATGACAATGAAGAGGAGAAACCCACTGTGGGAGATCCTTGTCCCTTTCCCTTTTGCATATTTACATTGGGGACAATGTGCTCTTAAGTGGAGGAGTGATGAGCGCAAATGATGAGGGGGCCAGAATGAATGTTTTGATGTTCGATGTTTTGTTAATCCGAGTAAGTCCATCTTTTCCAACTCTAGGTTTTATTTCAATGATTGATGATTGCCTCGTCGGGTGTGTCCTGCTTTTCAAATGAATGAATGAATGACGGTTCAAGTTTTTTTGTTTATGATGAATGATTAGTGACTAAATGAGGTCTTTAATTTGAATTGAAAAATATTGAAAATCTTGAATGAAATGACCCCAAAGTCTTATTTCGTTTTTGCCATTGTAAATAGAAGTGTAGAAATTAAAACTCTGAGGATTTTCTCTTGACCACAGTTCTTTTTCAAGGAGAATTCTCTTTATTTTGTTATTTTTATTGGCTCTAACCTAGTTGATTTTTCCCGATGATGGATTGAGGGCACATTCTTAAGGGAAAAATGTCATGTTTCCTTGAGTCTTTTTGTGAAGTTGTTTTGAGAGGCACCACCGAATTTTTTTTGTTGAAATGGAAATGTAAAAAATAGGGCATGAGAATGAAGATAATGAGCAAGTGTTAACATCGTAGCATAGCATTCTTTGTCATACATTGTAAATTTTCGTTGACTTATGATGTTTTCTTGCTTTGATATCCTAATTTGGTGTTTTGTGTTGAGAATCACTCTTGTAGACCCTTTAAAGGTGATGTCTTGTTTGGTGAGGACATTTTTGATGAATCTCATGCATTACATCTTGTCTATAAGTTGCGCAAAATGTGATTCAAGGCGAAATCCTGCATGTAGTTGCGCTAAGAACATGAGTTTAGGCTTTCCTTTGTCTAGTCACTTCACCCATATGCCCTCCATGAGCATTGATCCTTGTTAGCCAATGTTGAGCCTTAAACCCTTTCCTTGGAAACCACATTACAAGCCTTGAGACCATTATTAATACCTCTTTTTGGCCCCCATTCTCCCAAAATGCTAGTGACAAGATAAGTGATGAAATGAGGCTTAAGGCCTAAGAAGGAGGGAGTGATAAAAACATTTGTGAAAAATGAGGCAAAAGCCTAAGTTTGGGGGTATGCAAAACAAAGGGAGAAGATAAGAATTATAGTGTGAAGGGACACCGCCTTTTGTCAAAGTGCACCAAAGGATAAAGCAAAAATAAAAGGACAATTTGTGTGAATTGGTGTTTCTTCATGATGTAATAAGGCTAGTTGTGAAAGCAAAAAAGGGTTACAAGAGGGAGTGTTAAAGAAATGAAAGTCATCTACTAGGAAAGAAGGGAAAGGAGATTAAGTGAGTGAAATTGATGTAAGGTATGTCACAAAAAGCATTAGGGAAGATCTAGTCACTATAGCCAAATGTTCATCCTACCCTCACCCCGAGCCTACATCAAAACCCGCAAGTCCTAAATGATTCTAGGTACAACTACTCTATATTAGTGGCGAATTACATGAAAGGCAAGCCTATGGGTCAATTGTATGCATGAAGATATATTTTGGGAGAGTGAGTGTGAGTGTCTCTTCCAATTAATCCCTTGTATGCATTCAAATGATCACATGACCAAAAGAATAGAGATCCTTATTTTGGTGGGTGGCATCATTCCTTTTTGGGGATGCAAGAGCATTCAGAGTTAAGGTGGACATAGGGCAAGGAGTGTAAACTCTAAGGCAAGCTTTGAATTTTCAGTGATTATAACTTGAGATGCTATGTGTGTTACTTGGTTGAGCAATGCCCTTGTTTTGATAAA
>JACEIK010008762.1:7189-25246 GCA_018107945.1 Datura stramonium
CATATAGATTCATCAACTAGAATTTCATGTAATTATAGACAGATTAGGCATGGGTGTGGATGAATACTCCCATTCATAACCCTACATACCAGGGTAACTCCGATTTACACTTCATCTTGAAAGCCCAAGGGAATTTGGCAAGAAATTGGAGAAAGTTTTCAAGCTTGATCTCCAAGGAAAGGTTCTAAGTTGCGTGCATGGAGTGGGAATTCTTAGAATACATCTATCACCCTTAATACCCTGCTAACTGAGCTTAATATTACATAGTTTATGGATTAGATGTTTAGAAGTTACTGATTTTCCCTTACTGAACTCGTAGGAAATTAGCTAACTGTTCGATGCAACGACCAATATAACGAGTCGTCCCTCGCTCCCACGGCCCGTTACTTTCCTCGTTGTTTCATGTCATTTTCCCATCTCAGATCTTATACCACGACCGGAAATGATGAGTCATTACTAGCTCCAACGACCCGTCGTTGCCATCCGTTATCACCATTGCTCCCATCATGGAAGTCCTCCCAACGAACATATGTAATGACCCATTGTTTAGAACAACGAATCATCCCATGACCTGTGCCAGCCTTCTTTGACCTGGACCATCTTCATAATGACCCACTTGCAACATCGGGCTGACCACTTTTGTAGCGGGTGAATTGATAACCCGATNCTTCATAATGACCCACTTGCAACGACCCATTACATCAAATAATGGGTTGTTCCTAGACCCATCACCATAGGATCCTCTTCTGTAGAACTTGACCAAGGGTGGGTACCATGAGTCGTTGGATCCTCTAACGACTCGTTCCACGGGTCATTCTGAGAGAACTTCTGTCTTTTCTATTACTTTTCATTTCATCTCCAGATTCTAGGCTTAGGCACTTCTGGGGTATTATATAAATCCTCTTTAGTTTTGGAAGTTAAGGAAAAGAAAGACAGAGATCCCCTGTTACTTTAGCTAAAGGAAGGTGTCCAAAAGCATAAGGTAATTGTTTTCCACAAGGGGGAGATGGTGTCCAAAGGTATCAAAGTAGACTATGTGTTCCTAATGTATATTGCCTTAGAGATAGAATTATGGCAGAAGCACACAGTTCTAGATATTCGATTCATTCAGGTTCCACCAAGATGTACCATGACTTGAGAGAAGTCTATTGGTTGAATGGCATGAAGAAGGACATTGTTGATTTTGTTGCTATGTGTTGAAACTATCAATAAGTTAAGGTTGAGCACCAAAGACCATATGGGGTTTCTCAGAATGTAGCACTCCTCGAAATAAAGTGGGAGATTATTAATATGGACTTTATCACCGATCTATCAAGATCCCTCAAATAGCATGAATCTATTCGGGTGATCATGGATCGAATGAATAAGTTAGCTCATTTCTAAACGATAAAGACTACAAACTCAGTGGAGGATCTTTCTAAGTTGTACCTTAGAGAGGTGGTGAGACTTCATGGGGTGCCATTATCAATTAGTTCATATAGAGGTACTCATTCTACACCCTTTTCTTCTTCTACTTCTTCTTAATTGGTTCACTATTTCTTGTTGTTTCTCTTTTCAAGAATCAATTCCTTCCCCCTTTCTAATCTTCTAATATTTTAGAGTCTTCCTCTGTCCACGTTATTATCAAGTGGTACCAGAGTTTTGGATGATTGGGTATTCTTATACTCACCCGATCTATTGATTTGAATCATAGAAATCTATAAAAAAAATCAAAAAAAAAAGAAAAGAAAAAGAAAAGTTACTGTAGCATGACCAGTAACCCAAAGAAAAAATAAAAACAAAATTACTTCCTCAAGTGAATAGTGAAACAAACAGTAGCTTCTAGTGTTCTTTACTTGTTCATATTTTGTTCTATACTTTATCTTGTGATTTGGTGACTTTGGTTTATTAAAAATCTGATCAATCTCTTGAAATATCATCTAATTTAAATGTTCTGTGAATTTTAGTCAACAAAAAACTCAAAAGTTAATTGTGGATTATAAAGGTCACTGTAGCTCCTTGGATTCAATAATCTCATTGAATATGTTCCTGGTGCTCTTGAAAGTGTTTAACACTATATTTAATTTTCTATTATTCTCTTGCTATATACTTTTCAGTATTTGTTCATACTTTGTGTAGTCTAGTGATTTATACTCATTTTTTTATTTCTTGTGATTTTTTTTTCATTCTTTTCTCTTTATTTTCATTGTTTACTTCTTTGTTTCCAGTCCATTATAGTTTTACTATCCTTTTTTTTTTGTTTTACATAAACTCCATTCTTGAACCAAACATTGTAACTTGTTTTGAAGTGTTTGAATTGTTGGTTCATTGAAGAACTTTGAGGAGCATCCCTTGAGTGGTAAAAAGTAAAAGTGGTGAGATTATTTGAGGGTAAAAGCCTAATTGTGTTATATACAAGTGTTGACAGCTATTACAATATACACATGAGGGAGTGCATGTGAGATAATGTTAATACTATCAATCTTTATTTTTAAAGGATGTCTTCTACAGATTTTTAAAGCAATTGGAATGAAGGAATGGATGTTTATAGTGGGGATGATTGGGAATCAGATACAAAGAATGATGGAAGGAACATTTACTATAATTTTTGTTATGAGTATGGTGCCTATGATGAATCACATCAAATTTATGATCTGAGTAAAAATAATAGCGTTTGTGATGAATATTGTAGTGATGAATCTTCTGATTATGATGAGATCAGTTATAGTGATGAATGTGCATATATTGGAGTTGGGAGTGAGAATGCTATTAAATGTACTCCAGTAAGATCTACTTTGGAGAGGAATCCTAGAAGAAGGCATGAGCTTTCTTGAGTTAACAAAATTTTTCAAACTAGAATTGAAGTATTGTCTAATGTTTGTGCTACTAAAATTGATAGAAATGTTTTCCACAACTTAGTAAGTGCTTACTTTGTTAAAAAGGTGGGATTTTATCTTGTGATAAGCATTCTTCACCCTACACCTTCAAAGGAGTGAAGGTGGACAAGAGAGTGTCGGTGTGATTTGATCTTGTGAGATATAACAATGAGGTTTGGTGTGATATGATTCCCTTATTCACATTTCATGTCTTATTGGGAAGTCCATGGTATCTCTATATAAAAGCTTCATATGATCAAGAAAAGAATTGGTATTCCTTGGTGAAAGAAGATGGAAAAAAGACTGCCCTTGTTTCTTTGGCACCTATGGATATTCAAGAAGATCAATTAAGGTAAGAAGATCAACTGAAGTGTTTGAGAAGGAAAAGGAATGCAAGAGGGGAAACAATAATAGTTTTGAGAAGCCTAAATTAGAGTTGACCCTAGAAGTCCTCCAAGGGATAAATCAGCGATTCTTGGGAAATACATGGGAGCTAGTGCAATGACAAACTTCTCCACACCAAATAAAAGTAAGGATCAAAGACAAGAAAGAGAAAAGTAAGGGTGAGGAACTTGAAAACTCAAGAGAGGAAAAAGGAGAGAAAGTGATGAGTGAAGAGAGTGAGTTGTCAAAAAGTAAGAATGAGTGGACAAAATTGAGTGATATTAGTTTGAGAGGTAAAATAGAGAGTGAACCAGCATTTATGTGATGAAAGAAACAAGAGATTAAAAGAATAGAGTGCACAAGTGAGAGAGACTCATGTTCAAGCTCTAACCAATTAACTCATTCTTTTTCTAGTGTTTCTGTTCCAAATATGCTGGTCAATGATGAAGAAATCAATGAAGAGTTGAAACAACAATTGCAAAAAGTAAGGAAATTCAGTTTTAAAGATGATTTGGAAAGTGTAAAAGCCAATGATTTATGGAAGCAATTGCAAGTTAAAGACAAGTTTGACTTTGATTATCTCATGTGGTATGACCTTATTGATGATCAATTTGTTTCAAATGAAACTGAACTTGTACCACAAATTCATGAGGCCAAAGTTTTAAGTGAAGATATATCATAAATTGAGAGTGATCCTTCCCTTTTTAATTATTCTTCTCACGAGAGCAATTTGTCATAATGTGATGAAAGAGAGGTGCAAGATAACTTGTGTGAACAAACACAAGAGAATTTGAGAGAGAATGAATCTAGTTCACATTCTAATTTGCTAAATCTTTCTTGTTTTAGTATGACTTCTTAATCCATGCTGAAATTTGAGAAAGAACCTTATGAAGAGGATGATAGTACATCATTTGAAGAAGAAACTAATATTGACCAAAGTTTTAATGTACAACAACTCATTGTGGGAAGAAATTGGAGAAGACTTTAAAGTATTTTCTAATCCCTTATGGTTTTAGAATATCACTGGAGAATTTGCCAATAAAGTCAATGAGACACATGAAAAATTTGAGGCCATAAATGTTGAGAATATTGAGCTAAATGAATAATATAATAGCTCAAGTGTAGAGAAGGAGAAGTGCTCACAGATTACTAACTTCATAGTATCTTTATCTTGTTTTGGAGATCCGTTTTTACATTTTCAATCAAAGAAACTTCTCAAAAGAAATTTTTTTATCCATATCTTGATTACGGTATATCCAAATGAGGTTAAGTTATTTATCAAGAGAAAATATGGTATTTTTTTTGGTATTCATATGCTTTTGGTCTAGCTAATGACCCTCTATTGTTTAAAGAGCTTATGAATTATGTTTTAATTTCTTGTGTAGAAAATTACATAATTTTGTTAAATGATGTAGTGCTTGGATATTTAAATGAGGTTTTTATGCATAAAATAACTAAATGGGTTAAGTGGTTTTATGGTCACTACATGGCGTTACTTTTACCAAATGCTTTCCCCATTTTATTTGTTTACCTACTATAATTTTGTTTACCATGTTTGTTGTACGTATTGGTGAAGCTTAAGGGCAAATATTCTTTAAGTGGGGGAGAATGATAGCATCCAAAGAGGCTCAAATCCAATGAAGGTGCAAATATAGTCAATGTCAAGATTCGAGGATGAATCTTCTTTACGAAGGGGAGAATGATAGCATCCGTGGCATCTCAATGTCATTAAAAGACATGGAAAAAGATTTGAAAGTTCCATCAAATAAGAAATTCCAAGACAAACTCAAATAGGCTGCAATTTGCCGTTAAAAAGTGTCTTGTGATGGAAGAAGATCTCAATCCCAATGAAGATATTTTCTTCAAGTCTTACATCTATTTGGAGGCCCAAATTAAATCTCAAAAGGAGATGGAATGGGGACCAATCAGCCCCCAATGAGAGAAAATATTGCTGTAAATTTTTAATTAGTTTCCAGAATTATGTTTAAGAGTTGTTTTATTCTTTGTTGACTTCCTAAGACTGTGTATGGAAACATTCTATGCCATTTAGTGTTTTATTTTAATGTATGCTGACAACATTTGTCTAAGTGTTGGCAGCTTTCTATATTCTTAGGGAATACAATTTCTTTAATTGAGTCTTTGGCCAGCCCATTCTAGGATTTTATATAAAGGGGGTTCATTTTGCCATTGTAACTAAAATTAATTTAATATATTATTAGCAGCCCTGTGGCTTGTGGTGTCCTTTGTAGGTTCTCTTTGGGTTATACCCTTTTTGTTCTACTTTAAACCATAACTTGAATTTCTTCAATGGTAAGATTCCTTGTTTGAGTTCCCTCCCCCCTTTTCTTCTTCTACTTCTTCTTAATTGGTTCACTATTTTTTGTTGTTTCTCTTTTCAAGAATCAATTCCTTCCCCCTTTATAATCTTCTAATGTTTTAGAATCTTCGACTATCCATGTTGTTATCAGCAGGTGGTGGCCAACATCAGAATAGATTTTATGCAATGTCTTCTTGACAGGAGCAGGAAGCCTCTCCCGATGTGGTCACTAGTATGTTAAGAGTTTTCCATATTTATGTGTATGCATTGTTAGATCTAGGGGCTACCTTATCATTTGTGACTCCTTACATTGTTGTTAGTTTCCGAGTCGGTCCTAAAATCTATTAGAACCCTTCTCAATCTATACTCCAATCGGTGAGTTAGTTATAACTCAATAGATATACTGAATAACCCTATCACAATCCTTTAGGATGTCACCTCATCTAGCCTAATAAAGTTAGACATGATCAATTTTGATGTTATCGTCGAGATGGATTGGTTACATGCATGTTATGCCTTAGTAAATTATAGAACCCATTCAGTAGAGTTCCAATTTCAGGGCAAGCTAGTCCTACAATGGAAGTGTAGTTCAGCTGTGCCTGTAGGTCGCTTTGCTTCCTACCTTAAAGCCAGGAAGATGATCTCTAAGGGTTGTTTATACCATCTAGTTTGGGTTAAGGATGCTATGTTCGAGTCCCTGACTCTTCAGTCAATTCCTATAGTATATGAGTATTTAGAGGTGCTTCTACACTATCTACCAGGAGTCCCTTCGAGCAGGAGATTGACTTTGGTATTGACCTTCTCCCTGATACGCAACATATATCCATTCCTCCTTATAGAATGGCTCCATTCGAGCTAAAGGAGTTGAAAGAGCAGTTGAAAGATCTCCAAGATAAGGGTTTTATCAGACCTAGTAAATCCCCATGGGGTACTCTAGTTCTCTTTATTCGAAAGAAGGATTGTTCCCTTAGAATGTGCATTGATTATCGGCAGTTGAACAAGGTCACAATCAAGAATAAGTATTCCCTCCCTAGGATCGATGACTTGTTTGTCCAGCTTAAGGGTGCCAAGTGCTTCTTGAAGATAGATCTCAGATCCGGCTATAACCAGCTTAGAGTTAGGGAGAGTGACATTCTGAAGACATCTTTCAGGAGTTAGTATGGTCATTATGAGTTTTTAGTTATGTCTTTTGGACTAACGGATGATCCTGTAGGTTTTATGGATTTGATAAACAGTGTGTTCAAGCAGTATCTAGACATGTTTGGTTTTGTGTTGATGCAACATGGTAAGGTCATTGAGTATGCCTCTAGATAGCTTAAGAACCATGAGAAGAATTACCCAACCCATAACCTAGAGTTGGAAATTGTGGTGTTTGTATTAAAGATCTGGGGGCACTATTTGTATGGGGTGCATGTGGATGTGTTCATGGACTACAAAAGCTTTCAGTATGTATTCACTCAAAAGGACCATAATTTGCAACAAAAGAGATGGCTAGAGCTTCTCAAAGAGTATGACATTAGTGTTTTTTATCATCCGGGAAAGTCCAATGTAGTTGTAGATGCTCTTAGTAGGCTATACATGGAGAGTGTGTATAATGTTTAGGATTGGAGATAGGAGTTAGCAAAGAATGTCCATAGGCTTGCTCATTTAGGGTTTCACCTTATCGACTCGACAGAGGGTGGTGTCATTATTAAGAACGGGTTGGAATCTTCATTGGTGATCGAGGTCAAAGATAGGAAAGATGAGGTTCCTATCTTGGTAATGCTATAGAATGCTATCTAGAATCAGATGGTGGAGGTATTCTCCCAAGAGGGAGATGGTGTACTCCAATATCAGGGTAAATTGTATGTGCCAGCTATCGATGACTTGAGAGAGCGAATGTTGGGTGAGACTCATGGCTCTCAATATTCTATCCATACAGGTGCCACCAAGATGTATCGTGACCTATGGGAACTCTATTTGTGGGATGGCATGAAGAAGGACATAGTGGAGTTCGTGGCTAAGTGTTCGAATTGTCAGCAGGTGAATGTTTAGGATCAGAGACTTGGGGGTGTGCTTCAGGATATTAGTATTCCTACTTGGAAGTGGGAAGAGTAATATATGGAATTTATTGTGGGTTTACCTCGTACACGCCGATAGTATGAATCTATATGGGTGATTGTTGATAGGTTGACCAAATCATCTTACTTCTTACAAGTCAAAACTACTAATTCAGCTGACGATTATGCAAGATTGTATATTCGGGAGTTAGTCCAATTGCATGGAGTCCCCTTTTCCATCATATCAGATAGAGGTACTCAGTTTACCTCTCAATTTTGGAGGTCATTTCAGAAGGGTTTTGGTACTAGGTCAATCTTAGCACAGCTTTTCACCTGCAGAAAGATGGTCAGACCAAATAGACCATTCAGACTCTTGAGGATATTTTCATAGCGTGTGTGACAGATTCCAAGGGTAGCTGGGATGATTGCTTGCCTCTCATTGAGTTTGCTTACTATAATAATTATCATTCTAGCATTCAGATGGCTCCATTTGAGGCTCTTTATGGGCGGAGGTGTAGATCACCTATTGGATGGTTTGAGGTAGGTAAGGCTATGTTGATCGGGCCCGATTCTATTCATGAGGCCATGGAGAAACTTTAGCTTGTCAGAAAAAGGATGAAAATAGCTTAGACTCATCAGAAATTTATACGGATGTGAGGAGGAGAGAGCTTGAGTTTGAGGTTGATGATTGGGTGTTTTTGAAGGTGTCTCCTCTGAGGGGAGTAATGAGGTTTGGGAAGAAAGGGAAGCTAAGTCCCTGATATATTAGTCCTTATAGGATTGTGAGGACGAGTTTTCATGGTGGCATATGAGTTCAAGCTACTAGCGGAGTGAGCTTCGGTACTTCAAATTTTCCATGTATCTCTATTGAAGAAATGCATCGGCGACCCGGCCTTAGTTGTTCCGGAGGAGAATCCGGTTCGTAAGTTGAGGAACAAGGAAGTAGCTTCAGTGAAGGTTTTGTGGTGGAATCATCTTGTTTAGGGAGTTATGTGGGAAGCTGAAGCAAATATGATGGCTAGATAACAACATCTTTTCCCTTCCGGCTCAGTTCCAGCATGAGGTATCCGCTTCCTCCTTAGTACTCTATTCAGTTTCATGTCAAGTTCATGTCTCTATGTTCCTTTAAAGTCATAGCATGTATATATGTTTTATGAATTTAGTTCAGTTGTGTGTATCAGTCTGGAGTCAGTCACTCTGTCAGTTTTCAGTTTCAGTTGTTCAGTTTTTGCAATTGTAGTTCTTTCCCTAGCCTTTCAGTATGCTTATTCCACAATCAAGGAAGAATGTTTCCAAGGGGGAAATAATGTAACACCCTAAAAGTCCCTAAGACCAGACCCGAGGTTTGAAGCGGAGAAAGCAGGAAAATCTACACTAGGTCACCGAATGACTCGTTAGCTGACCCATTAAGTCACTTCATGAATCATTAAGTGACCCGTTAAGTTACTTGATGTATCATTAAGTGACCCATTGTATGGGTTCCTGAATTNATATGTGCGTGTTGGAGGTGGCAATGGATGGGGTGACGAGTTTTCATTCCTCCTTATCAACAGTTAGGACACCTGTTAAGTGCCCAATGATGAAGAATGTGTTATTTTTCCCGGTGGTAATGATACTCAGGTGACGAGTCTTCAAGATCCCCAACGGGTCATTATACGACCCGTCAAATTTGCAGTGGTTGGTTATGGTTAATTGTTCCAGTGTTCGCGACGAATTGAGGGAAGGAGTCATCATGTCCTTAACGACCTGTTAAGTTTCCCATGGGGTGAGAAACAATTGTGAATTGGAAGATTCCTATTACACCCCGTAATATTTCCGACATCTAGTTGGCCTATTCGCACGTTGGTTAAGCATATTTGAAAGTCATACGTGCTAGGAAAAGGCCCGGGAAAAGATCAGACGAAAATCCTGTCGAACCACCGCGGGAGGCGCCGAGGTAGAGCCCCTCCGCGATGGCGCCGTGTCACGGAGGCGGGGACACTGCGTTGGCTCCGTGACATGTTGGGCCTGTCCAGGCCCAAGTATATAAAGCCCCCACTTCGGTTTGTGATGTTATTTCCTTAAAAATAATTTCCAAAAAACGTAAGAACAGAGAGGGACGAAGGAAGTAATATAATCGTTTGGTCTGTTGCCAAACGAAGTCTAAACTCTAATTAACCTCAGGAGTGCCAGGAGAGCTGTTAGCGGCGGGAGCATTCCTACGGATTTTGTTTCATCAGCGGCAGCTCAGTAAAGCTACCGGACCAAGGTAAGTAGAATTGCTCCAAGCTAGTGTCTATGTGCTCTATTTGTGGTAGATATTCTCCATACGGACTTCTGAAAAATAGCAGGATTTTGGTAGTCTTTCGATAAGCCTAAGTTTAGGCTATAATTATATCGAATGTGACGTCGTCCTTGAGCTGCGTTGTATTTAGTGCTAGTATTCTATATGAATGCGGTTAGGATATTTGGCTGGAGTAGTGGCCGAGTCTCGTGACGGTCGGATAACTAGAGGTTAAGGTATGTGAAGTTGTTCTTCGGCAAGTTGTGGCTTTAGCTATGTGAATCATAGTAAACTCATTATTTGAAACTCTGGGCAGATATTTGAGAATTGAGTAAGTCTAGTAAATTCGGTTTGCGTTGTCGTGTCGTATTTCAGTCCGAAAGATGAAGCATGCGCCAAGGGCGATTAGCATTCAGATTCGGCATAGCTTATTGTATGATTAGCAAGCATGTTATAGAATAAAAAGCGATTTTAGATATAAGCTAGTAAAAAGTAAAACCGAGATAGTGACAGTTTTGTGGCTACGGACTAGCCATTCGAACCGGACAAGATATTGGCTACGAGATTAATAGTTAAAGAAAAGATTTCGAAATTAGTATAATCGGTAAAGAATGTTATAGTACGAAGAGATCGAGAATAAGAATGATTCGAGATAGCCTTTTGATTATACATGCTTGCTATTTATATGTGCTATTCTGCTTGTTGAGACTTGATGTGGCGTGAGGCCCCTTATTGACGTCCTCGCCGCCCCAGGTTAATGTCGTGTCGCCCACTAGCGGGTGGTTTACGTCACTCCAGGGGTGGCATGCGTCTGACTTGGGCGAAAGATGGGATGAAGCTTTCCCCATAGCGATGCGTCGGCAATGCAGTTGTCTCCACATTGACTTGTTCCCGGAAGCCGAGGTGCGGCTTCCGGTTTCGAATAGCCACGAGAGAGTTACGAGCAGACCCTATACATTGCATGCATGTAGTGCTTTCAGGTTTCGAGATAGCCACGAGAGAACCGAACCCTATGTTCTGTCTACACGGGGAGTCCGCCCGGACTCGAACCTGAGTTATTTATAGGAGGCCGAGGCTGGCAGAGGCTGGGAGGCGGTAGAGGAGCTCCGAGTGACCAGATGAGTAGAGAGTGACTTATTTTTGGTGGTTTTGACACGGTGGGTATATAGATTGTTTGCTTGCGTTGCCATCCGGCCCCATGGGGGTTCGTATTGGCTCTTGCTTGCTACTTGTATATCTATTTATGTGTTATATACTAGCTACTAGAAAGCGAGACGCGAGCGTTTAGTCGCCCTCAGCCTTGCTCCGGTATAGAAAGCATGGTCCAGTTCTTACGATTTTCATGATTGATTATCTCCTGCCCCTTCTGAATTTGCTAGATATGCTATCTATATTCGGTTGCTTGATTATATTATTATCGATTTGCTTTGTATACTCGTACTAGCGGTGCGCGCCCGGTCAGGAAGTATTGCATTACTGCTGCGGTACTCATAGGCAGGCGTCCCTGCGTGATTCCGGTCGGCTATTGAGTTGTCAACTCTGTCATAAATTTGTTCAAGGAAGGTGTAGCTCTTTTTCCTTTTTGATGCTCTGCAGTATGGGTAAATTAGGGGCCACTGTCAGAGTCATTTCTATTATTACTCATAGGCTTCTGGATGTATATTATCTCACAGTAATTCGGTTGAGTCGGTCGTGTGAGGTCGTGCGGTTGTATAGTTGTTTAGTATCTCTGTTTTTATGATTGGCCGTGTGAGGCCATAGTTTTGGCGATAGTGACATTTTGCCCAGAGTCCACCATTCTGTTCTTGTGTTTAAGTTTCGGATGACTAGTGACATGGTGGCCTTGTGAGCCCGCATAGGTTCTGATTATGAGTATGTTACTGGTCAGGTTTGTTATCAGGGTACCGGAAGGCTATAGGCAATGGCGAAGGCTGTGTTCGGCGAGGCTGTGTTTACAGCCGTTATATAGCCCTTTGTTTCCAGGAACCTGAGATAGAGCTAGCCAGGCACCAGATGTGCCTCAGCCCACTAGTTAGTAGTCCGGGTCCTTCTAGGGCACCAAGTGCCAGTCATACCCCCCAAGGCGGGGCGTGACAATTCCAGTGGTGGAATCGAGTCCAGACCACGGGTCGCCAAGTAACCAAACAACTCTTAGGTCACTCATGGTGACTACCCGTGTCCAATTTCTTGTCGAATCTCTAAGGGTATTTTCATAATTTTTAAGCTTCTATATTCCTAATGACGTCGTTTTAAGCCCTGAAAGGTGTGTTTTAAGAGGGTTTAGCCTATTCTAATTCCTTAGACTCCCATGTATGCAAGTTATTGATAACCCTCTTCAAGATCAAGCTAGAACTCTTGCAATTCCATTACCAATTTTCTTGGGCTTTCCAGGCTAGTTGAGAATCAGTTTACCCAGGTATGTAGGGCTATAAATGAGAGTTTTCTTCCACTCTCATACCCTAATTTTGCCTCAAGTTCATGAATCAAATTCTTAAATCAAGTGCATTGATATTTAGGGGTTTTAACCCAATTTTTGTGAAATTCTCTATGATACATTTATATGTCTAATTCCCTCGTGATCTAAAGTATGTTTTAAGTCTAATGGGCATATTTTATACACAATTTTATTATAAATTCATGATTTTAAGTTATTAGAAATTATGCCCTATTAGACAAGTTTTATGAAAAGTCAAGCTTAAGATTCATGATTTCAAGTATGATGAGATATCTTGCACAAATGAATATTTATAAACTCTCCACTTATGAATCCATAATTATGATTTATGAACTCTATTTCAAATATGTATGATCTAATGATTTGGGAAAGCCCGCACAAGTTAAGTGTGTTTTATGATTTAGCCAAGGCTAATAAGATCAGTTTAGCATATATTTTAGAGTCAAGACTCCCAGTGCAGCTTATGATATATTTTGGAGTCAAGACTCTCTATGTTCGGATTCAAGCGATGTTTTGAGATTAGTTATGATTATATGAGAAATATACATGCTTTAGGAGTTGTTTCTAGAACTGAGTAGGTCATAGGTTCTGAGGTTCCCCGTTCTTAGAACTACGCACCAACGTAGGTATCTATTGGGGACCTCTCAAAAGAGTGTTTTCCCCACCCGAGGGCACACCGTGATATCATACATTATTTTTCCTTCACCCTAGAAAGTCTTAGGATAGCTCTCCTCAACGTGGGCAAGATGTGAGATTATCTTGTGCTCATACAAGGTGGTTGTCGGTTATGACGAGTCTCCCATTGTTCCTCATGATTTCAGATATTTATGTCCCTGATTTTTTATATTATGTTTTATAGAAGATTTGACCTAAATGATCAGTTTATGAGTTTTACATACGATTTCAGATGTGACAAGTCATATGACTTCTATCTTTAAATCTTGGGTCATTATGCTCAATCATGTTATTCAGCTTACGATTTTGTTTATCTCAGTTACAGTTTAGCATCCAGTCTTCATTGTCATGATCTATTCATGTAATATGTATGATTTCAATTAATGTTTTATTAAGTATGTTTTTAATTACATTTCATATGTCACGACCCGAATATAGGCTCGGATAGAGACACGGGATAAGGAACCCCGAGAGGCTCCAAGTCGACCCATGGCATGAACATAACAACTAAGAGCATACGATAAGAAGATACTGAAATAATAAAACATTCTTAGGTGGAACTATGCATACATATCAATCTAAAACAGAGTCAACAATGACTTGCTAATTTCTACATAATGTCTGAATAGCCTCTAACATAACTGATGAGTTGATGAGACATCATCTCAAACTAGCTCTGCAAAAGTGTGTAACTGAAAGAACATAACTACAGATAACTGAATGTCCTGGAAGGATGTGGACTCACCAACACTAGTTAGACAGGTTAGGAGGGGAGCAAGACTAAGGATGCGGTTGAGATTGATCCATCGGACCTGTATCATGAAACGATACAATATAGAGTATGCGGTCAGTACTTAAAATTTTCTGAGTATGAAAGGTAATTCATAAGAGTAGGACAGAATGATCGTAAAAAAATATCATAATGTAAACATAAGCGCTCAAGGTTTTCAAACTATCCGTAAACCAATCAAAATCATCATCGTAAGAGAAAACTTTATAAAAAATAACTTGAGCCAAAGTAACATAACATAACCATGCATAAATCATGAGGAACAATGGGAGGACTCATCATAAATGACGCCATCATGGTAGAGCTTTCATGATGCCCCAACTATCTTGCTCAAGTGGGCAGATCCGTCCCAGGCTTGCCAGACAAGGACTTGCATTATGTGATATCACAGGGATCCATTAACATTTCTATATATATACCTACGGTGTCACATAGTTCTAAAACTACGAGGTTTACCTGAACGCCGGGTCTACTCGGTACTAAACATTGCTACCAAAAACATGCACATGAGGCTCATATCATAATTACAAATAATTCATGAAGTTTATGGCTAATTACATTATAACATACTTGATCATACTTAAAATACATGATTTTCCATGAACAACGGCCTATGAGTTTGTCAAGAGTCATGAATCCATAAAACATGAATTCCATCTATACTTGTAAAACATTTATATACTTGATATTCATAAATACATGATGAGTGCTTGAAGAGAATTCATGACTTAAATCATAAATTATAATTTAGACTTGATAAGATCAAAATCATAATAGAATAATAACTTGACTTTTCATGAAGCATGTATAATTGGGCATAATTCAATTAAAAATTAAAATTATAAATTAATAATCAAAATAGTTATAAAATCTTCCTATAGATCATAAAACATGATTTGATACATGAAAGGAATTGACCTATAGATAGATCATAGAGAATTTCACAAGAATTGGAATAAACCCCATAGATCATGAAACTTGAATCTAGAATTGAAATTCATGAAATTGAGAAGGATTTAGGGCATGAGAGTGAAAGGAACTCTCATTTATAGCATCACATACCTGGGTAAATCTAATTTACACTCCCTCTTCAAATCCCAAAGGAAATTGGAGAGAAATTAGGAAAATTCTTCAAGCCTGGTCTCCAAGGAAAAGCTCTAAGTTGCATGCATGGAGTGGAAATGCTTAGAATAGGTTTAACACCCTTATACCCTGCTAACGTAGCTTAAAACGACGTAGTTTAGGACCTTAGAATGTAGATATTATGAAAATACCCTCAATAAAAAATCTGAAATTTCTGCACTGCAAATGACAACGAGGCCTACAACGGTCCGTTCTTTTCTCCAAAGGGTCGTTACCTTACTAGTGGTTTCGCTCCAATTTCCAGACTAAAGTCTGCTACCACGACTGGACAGGACTAGTCGTTACTAGCCCCAACGACTCATCGTTTCCATCTGTTGTTACCACTGCTCACTTTCTGGAAATCCTCCCAACAGAACCATACCACGATTCGTTGTCTCATAAAACGGGTCATACCATGAGTCGTTCCAGCCACAATGATTAGGACCACCCTTACAAGGACCCCTTTACCATGATCCGTTATGTCAACCAACGGACCTTCCTTAGACCCGTTACTCCCAAGTCTGCATCTGCAAACCCTCACAACGAGTGTCTCCAATGGGTCATTAGACCCACCAACGATCCGTACCCTGAGTCCTTTTGACTGTTTTTTCATTTCAAATCCTGATTCTAGTCTTAGGTATTTCCGGGGCATTACAATATCTCCTCCTTGGGAACATTCTTCTTCTAATATGAATGAACATACTAAAAAGATGGGGAAAACTAACTGACATCTCACATAATGAACATTTAACGCTGAAAACCGATGGAGTGACTGACTCTAGACTAGAATACATCACTAAACTGAATTCATGAATCACATATACATTCATTGACATGAAAGAAACTAGGGCACATAAGCTGAACATGAATTTGAATAGAGTACTAGGGAGGAAACTGGTATCGCAAGCTGACACTGAGTCGGAAGGGAATAGATGCGGGTATTTACCCATCATATCTGCTTTGTCTTCCCATGTAACTCCCTCAATATGTTGATTCCTCTATAAAACATTTACCGAGGCTACTTTTTTATTCCTTATCTTCCAAACCTTTTGATCAAGTATTTTCACCAGAACTTCCTCACAGTTTAGGCTATCCTTCACACCCACACTCTCCACTGGAACAACGAAAGTCGAATCACCCATGCACTTCTTTAAAAGCGATACATTGAACACCTGATGCACAAAAGCCAATTCAGAGGAAAATTCCAATTCATAAGCCACCTTACCAACACGCCTCACAATCCGGTACGAGCCAACATAATGGGGACTAACCTTCCCTTTCTTTCCGAATCTCATCACACCCTTTATGGTAGATACCTTCAAAAACACCCAATCATCAACTTCAAACTCAAGTTCCCTACTCCTAACATCCACATAGGACTTTTGACGACTCTGAGCTGTTTTCAACCTTTCCCTTATAAGATGAACTTTCTCCAAAGCCTCATGAACTGAATCCGGTCCTATCAACATAGCTTCACCGATTTCAAACCAAGAAATAAGCGATCTGCATCTTCGCCCATAAAGAGCCTCAAACGGAGCCATCTGAAAGCTGGAATGATAATTATTACTCTATGAAAACTCAATAAGAGGTAAATGATCATCCCAATTACCTTTGAAATCAATCACACATGCTCTCAACATATCCTCGAGATCTGAATGGTCTGTTCCGCCTGACCATCTGTCTGCGGGTTAAAAGTTATTCTAAGGTTAACCTGAGTATCAAGTCCCTTCTGAAACAATCTCCAAAACTGGGAGGTAAACTAAGTACCTCTATTGGATATGATGGACAAGGGAATTCCATGCAATCGAACTAACTCCCAAATGTACAACCTAGCATAATCCTCCATTGAATCGGTAGTCTTGACCGGTAGAAAATGAGTTGCTTTAGTCAACCTATCTATAACCACCCAAATAGAGTCATATTGTCGGTGAGTGCGAGGAAATCCTGTAATGAAGTCCATATTGATCTCCTCCCACTTCCAAGTAGGGATACTAATATCTTAGAGCACACCTCCAGGTCTTTGATGTTCCACTTTCACCTGTTGATAATTCGTACACTTAGCCACAAACTCTGCTATGTCCTTAATCATGCCACTCCACTAATAGATTTCACGTAGGTCAAGGTCCATCTTGGTTGCACCTGGATGTATAGAATATCAAGAACCATAAGCCTCGTGAAACAGCCGATCCTTCAAGTAATCATCTCCCGGTACACACACAAACGACCCTGATATCGCAGTACCCTATCTCCCCCTTAGGAGAAGACCTCCACCTTCTGGTTTGGAATGGCTTCCTTCAACCTTAAAAAAATAGGATCCTCGTCCTATCTAGCTTTGACCTCAGTCGTCAAGGAAGATTCTGATCCATTTTTAACAATGAAACCACCATTCATCGTGTCAACAAGGCGAACTCCTAGCCCTGTAGGCCGATGCACATACATCACTAACTCTTTCCTCTCCTTGTCTTCATGGGTCACACTCTCCATAGAAAGTCTGCTAAGAGCAGCTGCCACCACAATAACTTTGCCCAAATGATAAAGGACATTTATAGTCATAATCTTTCAAAAGCTCCAACCATCTACTCTGACGTAGATTCAAATCCTTTCGGGTGAACATGTACTGGAGGCTTTTGTGGTCCGTAAATACATCCACATGGACCCCGTAAATATAGTTTCTCCAAATCTTCAAGGAAAATACTACCGCCACAAATTCGAGGTCATGAATCGGATAGTTCTTCGCATGGACCTTTAGCTGCCTAGAAGCATAGGCTATAATTTTACTGTGTTGCATTAGTACACAACCAAGACTTATCCTTGAAGTGACACAATATACCACAAACCTATCAGTACCCTCAGGTAAGGTCAACACTGGTGCTGAGGTGAGTCAAATCTTCAACTCTTGGAAGCTCTTCTCACAAGCCTCCGACCATTGAAACTTCACTTTCCTCTAGGTCAACTTAGTCAACAGTGCCGCAATGGATGAAAACCCTTCGACAAACCTCTGGTGGTAACGAACTGTTACACCCCATAAAAATTCCTAACACATAGATTGCCTATTCACGTGTTGGTTAAGCGTATTTGAAAGCCATACATGCTAGAAAAAGGCCCGGGAAAAGATCGGACGAGAAACCTGTCGAACCATCACGGAAGGAGCCGGGGA